>QTSX02000763.1:0-225138 GCA_014839935.2 Entomophthora muscae | reverse complement strand
AAAGGTAGACTTGAAGTGTGCTTCTAGAGTTGGGCCATCATTGTTGCTATCAAGTACATTTATGTGTGGGGGAATTCCGCTTTGGATTTGGAGGGGGCTGTCTGGTCCACAGCTTTTGAACATTTTCCTCAAGGGTAGTCAAGGTTTCAGCAGTCAGGTGCCTGTATTATTAGCTAGGGTGGTCTGCCGCTCAGTAGCATCCAGGCGCTGACCCTGTGCTGTTACTACGGAGGACAGTTCAGCCAGTTGGAGGTAAGAGACGGACTCACCAAAAGGCAAGGGGCAAACCTGTCATTCACAGAATTGATTAGCTCACTCATTTCTTGCATGTCTTTTTCAAGTTCAGAATGATCTTGTTTCAGATGGTCTACCTCATTAGCTAGAGCTATCAACTCCCTAGCACAATTAATGCAGGGGGCTCCTGACAAGCCAGGATAACAGCCATATTCACCAACAACCCCAGTTGGACTAACAACAGAGGCCATTGCCTCACACAAGGTAGCAACCTCTTGTTGTAAGTCAGCAATCTGAGTTGTCAGAGAAAGCACTTGAGTATCAGGCTGTGGGGCTTTGGCAGGGCAATCCTGACTGCATAGGATGCTCTTAACTCTTGAATGGCATCCCAGAGCCTCTTTTCTCTATCCGCTAACTCATCAGATGAAGGAGAAGGTTGAGCATCCAATTTGGAGGTAGACAGTTCATTTACTTGAGTCTGGAGTTTGGCAATGGTAGTGGCGGTAGCAGCTCTTTCTTGATTGAATTCCTTGCCAAGTTTGCGGAGGCCCTTTTCAGAATGGACTGCTACTTGCTGTAATTGGTCAAAGGAGTAAGCACTGAACTCATTGAATTGCTGCACAAGTTGTTCAAAATTGGTGAGATAGGTGTTTAGAGTGGAATCTACTTGGGCACGCCAGGGTTGTTCCAACTAGTGGAACTCATGAGGACGCTCTCTGACGTACTTGGGGATAGACTGGCGTATTTGTTTGATGGAGTTGACCAAGTGGGATTGGGAGGTGAAAGAGTTGCGCTGATTGTTGGATACTAAGGAAAACAAGAAGTGGATCCACTGCTGGTAGGCCGCAAACTGATCCCAGTGATGATTTACAGCGGCTTGTAGCAATGAAATCTCCTGAATGTGGAGCCCTAATACCATTTGATGATGGGCTAAGGCGGGTTGTACAAAGGATGTCAATAGCTGTTCAGCAGAGCCAGCTGCTGAGAGGAGGTGCTGTGGAAATTTTGGGGCTACAATCAATTTGTAGTATTCTGCTTGGTTGAACTGAAGCTGGAGGCAAGGGATAGCTCTGTCACGGGCTATCCTGAGGGCTACCGCCATGACCTGTTCCAAGTCAGGGGTACCCAAAGGGTAGGTCACTTGGCGGGGACCATTCCTGAGATTCAGAACAGTAGGAACAAAAGGTGGGTCTATGATGTCTTCCTTGATAGGAGGGCTGGTAATTTCAGGCAAATTTGGCTCTTGTATGGGCGGAGGCAAAGGTCCTGAAAGCGTTGTTGCAAAAGGGATAACTGAGGGGCTTACAGTCCCTATAATAGCACCATTTTTGTCGTGATCTGAGGCGCAGCACAGAGTCACAACAGGAAGTCCTAACATTAGGATTGGATTTGTACTAAGTTGTGGTTAGAATGGCAGGGAAGGCTATGTGATTACCTTGTGGCCCTGAATGAATAATATCTGCTAGATGTGGCTAGAGAGGCACCAAAGTACGTGGAGACACAAAGACAAAAATGTGAATAGAACTTAAATTTTATTGGGTATAGGTATTGGGATTATATACTGTGTAGCTTTATCACAAAACAGTATATGGACAGTAGTATCACTTACCACAAGCATGAGTGGGGCAAGTGAGTTGTGTACAATCAGGAAACCAAACAATTGTATTTCCCAATCTGGAGCCAGCCCCATTTCAAAGGACAAAAGCAAAAGAGAGGGATTTGTCCTCAAAATAACCCAACAAAGGCAAAATTAAAACATGTTGAATGGCGGCATTCACAACACAACTGGTGGAGCTAAAATACTTAGGCTTATTATTAACCCATATGAGTTTAATAAATACAGCTTTTAACCTTACACTTAACATGTACTTTGATATTGCCTTTTATTTAGCAGTTGAAGAGGTGTTTAGTAAGCCTTGAATAATTAAGTGATATCAGTATATTTTATATATAGTTTAGTTAAGATAAACTTTAGTTTGTAGATTTAGCTAGTTTATATAGCCCAATTTTACAACATTGGCGCTCATTTTGTGACAGAAATTATAGGATAATAAGAAGCTGTCTCTATGTGGTGGGGAATCACCCACCAAATCCACATAGAGTTAATGATTAACTACCAACACAGCTTCAGATACCATTTTGTGAAATATTGAAATGAGATACTAGGGGCAAGTAAAATAATTAACCCCAACCAGAAAAGCCCTAGATAAATGGCCTGCAAGAGAATCAGAGTGTCTTCAGCATAAAATTCAGGACATTGAGATAGCACATGAGTTTTAGCTTTGAAAGGAGTAGGAACAGCTCTGAGATTGACAGGCATTGAGTTAACATTTGGCAGCAACAACAAAGTACCAACGGCAGGCCCCCATCTTCCCGTAATAATCCAGCTAAGGATTAAATTGTAGGGGATGTAGCATAACAATCCAACTAAAGGATGCATTTTCAAAAGTAAAGCTAGACCAGGGATTAAGTGATTTTTATTGATTAAATTTTGGGAGGACTCAACTCTTAAGAGTTGAACAGTGAAAATTATTCAATATATATAAAAAATTGACTAAGCAATACCGCCAGGATCCTGGGCTCCTATTTCTTCTACATTGTCAAGTGAGTATCTGGTCCAAGTTGCAAAGAACCCTTGGGTGACCAACTTCTGATGACCATACTGATTAAAAATTTCATATCTGGTGACCCTTAAATTATGTCAATTTATCATCGTCAACTTACAGGGGATCAGATTCAACTGGCAAACTGGAGAAGCTGTAACCCATTTTCAATCAACTGTTTGATTCAAATCCCTTAAATCAGTTAGTTTTATTAAAGTTTTTTGGGCTTTCTGCGCTTTCCTACTTGGCCAAATAATCTCTAGCATTATGGAACTTACCGTGGCACATTTAGTGTTTTGACCATTTACTTAATTTTTGTTGAGTAGGAGATAGGCTTCTATATTTCCTATTCAAATTAAGTTTTAGCTCATAATATTAAAACAGTATCTCCTTGTGTCTTCTTTTTATTTTTGGCAGCTATAAATTCAGCTTCTAAGTTTTTAATTTACTTGACTCTCAAAAATTGTTGTCTTTTTAAACTGCAAATTCCACTTTTCTCATTAGTCAAACCCTCCTGAAAATAGCACAGTTGATTTTAGGAGTAAAAATATCATTACTTATCTTATTTTCAAAGCTTTTGGAGCCAAAAAGTTTTGCTACTTAAAATCCATTTACAAAAAATGTATTAAAACTTAGTGCAATTTAGCTCTCTCTCCCTTATTTTCTCTATTTTTATTCTTTAAGCCTGTCTAAAAATATTATGAATGTGTTCAGGAGATCAAGTTACAGTACCTCTCTTTTTTTCAGAAAGATTAGATAGCAATTGTTTTTTTTGAAAATAGTCAATTGCAAGCCTGCTTATTCTTTGACGCAAATTTCCAATTTTTACTTGCTAATACTCAATTCTCTTACTTTTTATTCTTTACAGTTATATTTTTTCCTTCCATGCTTGAGTTTACAGGTGGGAGAGGTATTCCTCTGAAGGAAATAAATTTTGTTTATAATGGATTTCATCACAGTTTCTTGTGGTGCACTATTTGTATTAGAGTTAAACCGCCTTCAAAACTGCAGCAGTATTTTCTATGATTTAAAAACTTATTTTGAAGATTTACTTGATAAGTTCTATCATTCAATTGGTTTAGATGCATGTCTTAAATATATCTATTTCAACCTTTATGATATTTGCACTAGGCCTTCTTTTGAAAGAAAAGCAAGTATTACAATAAATAATATTGCCTCTAGTAGTTCTTGCTCAAAAAACAAAATGATCAGTGAAAAAAAACATAAAAAATATTGCTTCTGCCAGTTCTTGCTCAAAAACAAAATACTTTTTGAAAAACATAAAAAATATTGCTTCTAGCTGTTCTTGCTTAAAAAAATAAAATGGTTAGTGAAAAAACAAAATAAAAACTATACAAACCCACAATAAACTTTGTTAAAAAATATACATCAGTCAAACCAACCAAAGTTGCTGATAAGTCAGATACTTTCCCTCCTGCTCTCAAAGCTGTTGCACCCCACTTGATCTTGCTTCTTTGCCAGCCTCAGTTGCAAGTGGTTCTACTCCAAAAATTCAAGCTGCTGTTATTACTGGTGATATTTCTAATAAGACCCAGGATCTTCTTACTGATGACACTCCTATCTCACTTGATATTGAGACATCTGGTGGTGTGATGAGTGCTCTAATTAAGCATAACACCACTTCCCCCACCAAGAAGTCTGAGACCTTCTCCATCTACAATGATAACCAGCCCAGTGTTTTGATTCAAGTCCTAGAGGGTGAACATAACTGCAGGAAGGATAAAAACCTTCTTGGCAAATTTGAGCTCTTAGGGATCTCCCCTGCTCCCAAACAACACAGGATTTAAGCAATTATCCTTTATCCATCAAGTTAATATTGATAATACAAGTGATCCCACTGCTACAGCTATTACTTATGAGAGTGAAAAGAAGAAGGTTATCAATAATAATTCTGAGCCTGACATCAATTTTATGGAGCACACATCACATGGTGATAAACCTAGAATGGCTCTCATCACTGCTACTTGTGACACTGCTATAGGCAAAGACTTCCTTCTTTTGACTTGGGGTTTTACAATGTTATTCTCTGCAGAGTCCCCTTTACACATATTATACCAAATATTGTGTTAATGGGTTAATTAAGCTGATCATTATAAAACATGAGCCCTCACTTCTTGTATATTCAAATATTAGGTTAGAGAATATTTACAATACTGTTGTAGATATGCACATTTCAAAGCTCCTTATGGAAAGAGGCTGTGATGTTGTTGTGACCTCAATTTTTCTAAGACTCTACCTCCCCTTCCCACTATCAAAAAGGGATTATCTTCTTACAAACAAAGATATCAGATTCACAATATGAGGGAGCTGCCTCTCTGCAATCCTTGGTTATTCCTGTTTAATCTCACTTCCCCAAGGCTCTTGGTTTCCCAATCTGCCAATAATGACAAGGGGATATACTCATATGATGTGGTCCTAGTAGATACTGGCTGCATTTAAGCTAAAGTAGCCAATCAGGCTCATTTATATTATGTATCTACTACACTTGTAGCTGCTCCTTACAAAGATACCTAGAAGTTTGTCATTCACATCATTAACCTACAATTAGATTACCTTGCTAGTCAGCACAATAGTTGTTTTTCTTTGCTGTTGGGGAGCTTGCACTCCTAAAGTTGCAATATCTGGATCTATTTTACAACTTTCTCACACTTGCCATCACTGTACCTTGCTCCATTGATACAAGATTTCCTGAAACATCATCAAAAGCCAGTGTGATCTATCTGATCCCTAATAGTTTTGACTTGAAGACACACTCTAAGGAAGAAAATAATGGGTGGTATCAGATAGATAGCCACCCAATAGTTCATTTTTTATGGCTTAAGCTAAATCTTGCTAATAATGTTAATCTGTTAGTTGTTTATGGATTTCACAAACTTTCCCTTATTGCAGCACTTGACACAACCACTCCTAGTACCTCCCTTGCTAGTGGAGCTCATGAAATAGAGATATACTTGGGGAAAGATTATGCCAATGAACAACTCTATCACACTAGTTACTGACCAGGCTTCACTTCAGGCTGTAACTACACTAGCTCAGCACTAACTAGGCTCAACAAGGTTGGACTTTTAGACAATTATACCTTAACTCTTAGCATTAAGACTAAGGGTGGTATTGTGGTCAAGACTATTAATCACAATGACTCCATCTTCACCAAGGAGTCTTTGATCTTCTACACCACCAGCAATTTTCAACAGGTTAGCACTATACAGATCTATCAGGGTGACCGTAATTCTACCAAAGGTCTTATTCTCAAAAGAACATTCAATCTGATTAATAACCCCCCTCCTGGTATGACCTAAATTACCTATCCCTGCAACCCTAGTGTGTGCGCTAAGTCTGAGGTTTCAGAACCTTGCTCCCATGTTGTCTTTGCCCAAGACATAAAGGCTGAGCTTACTCTTATCATAATGGCTGGACCTAACATCCTCAAGGTTGATGATTCCAAAAATTAACCTGAACTTAACAAGGCCATCTGGTTAGAAAGTTACCATATCAGTTTTCCCAAAGCCACTGCACCTATTACAATCAGTGCTGTCAGCACTAGAAAGAAACATGAGAAGTTCTTCTACTACAATGTCAAAAGTCTTTCTTTATCCAATTCAAACCATGTTATTACTACTAATTGGATGTAAAAAGAGCCCACCTCCCTTAATCCTCTGGTCTTGGATCATTTAACCCTTACTCCTCCCTTCAAGGTGCAATCCAAGCAATGTAAACCCTATGTCAAATCTAGAGGTGGTACATGTCGCAATGTTAAGTATTTCACTCTAATTGCTATTAAGATAATTGGAATTAATACATTGATACAATTTGAAAATGGATTCCTTAAGTTAATTTCCAAAATTGCAATTGGATTTGACTGGTAGAACTAAAATACTCAGGCTTATTATTAACCCATATGAGTTTAATAAACACAGCTTTCAACCTTACACCTAACACATACTTTGATATTGTCTTTTATTTAGAAGTTTAAGTTGGTGTTTAGTAAGCCTTAAATAGTTTAGTGATATTAGTATATTTTATATATAGTTTAGTTAAGATAAACTTTATCTTGTAGATTTAGCTAGTTTAGATAGCCCAATTTTACAACACTGCACCAAATTTGGGAAACCTTGATGAGGAAAATGAGGATAGGAGCAGAAGACACTAGGTGACCTTAAACAGCTTCTTTAAGTGGGCAAGAAGTTGAGGTGGTTATATAATAAAACCCACCTGAAGAACACAAAGGTGTTGGGGGATTGAGAGCGTAAAACAGCTCTAAACTGGACCAGAGAAAAAGCAAAAGTGAAAGCAAAACGTTTTTAAATTTAGAGTAAGTAATTATATATAACTTAGTACTAAGCTTCAAGTCCAAACTCAATTTTTGAACTCTTATAAGGTAAGCAACAACATTATCACTAATGCTGATAATAGGAGACCCAGTTAGACAACAGGAAGGTAAGCGGACCCAGGGAAGGTAAGTCAAGTACAAAATAGACTCCAACACTCCAATCTTTAGATCAAAGGACTCCAGGAAGTCCAAAGCAAATAAAAATAAACAGAAGGAAGTTAAAGTTACAAACCTTTACTGAAATGAAGAACAGATAAGCAGGGATTCAAAAGGGACCTGCCTGTGTTTTAAGGACTGGCATCTGAATTGACCAAGGCATCTGGAGCTGTGGAAGAGCCTGATTGGCCAGGGAATAATTTTTACTGGCTATTGCCAGAGGGACAGGAAGTTTTTGAATTAATTTCCAGAGAGGATTCTGATTGGTTGCTTCCTATCACATATTCCTGCAGAGAATTTGGTACTGAAGTACTTGGATTGATGGGATTTGATTTGACTTTCTCTGATTGGGCTGAACAGATAATTTTGAGAAGTGGGCAACACCAAGCCAGATAACAGTCCAATTCTCTTAGCAATTCCTTAACCATAGGACAGAAGGTCCCAGGCGTGGAGTATGGAGCTTTGGTAGGGTATGTCAACATAAAGCGCTCATCAGTTGTGTGAGCCAAATGACTCATGGAGTGTAAAGGCTTAGCTGGACTTTGGTTCAATTTCTTGGTACATTGAGGGAAAACAATGTGATCCAGAGCCAAAGGGGGCAGTGGATTTACAGTTGTCTTCCACAATCTAAATACTGAACTATTATTGGTTCAGTTACAACACTTTTTATACTTTAATATGAATGTGTCCCCATTTTTATCTTTAAAAAATTCCCCAAAATTACCATATTTTGATACTAATTTCATTTTAGATGCCTCTCAGGCCTACCACTAAAGCTGCATCCAAGGCCTCTAAGTCCAAAACCAATCTTTCCAAGGAAAAAACTACCAATAAAAAGCAGCCTGCTAAGGCTAAAGCTTTCCCAAAGACACCCATATCCTCATCAGAGCCAAAAAAACAGTACTACCTCTTTTCACTCTCCCTTTTTCTATGCCCCCTCTGATCCCAAGAGAAGCTGTTTGACTTTAATTGCCACTCTGTCCTCACATCAGAGCCTGAGAAAGAACTGGAGTAAGAACTTTATCCAGGTGTTTCACCTGATGACAAAATTGTATAATAGAATGTGAGCTCTGTTCACAACACTTGCAATCCCAATGTATCCTTTTCTGTGCCTACCCAATTCCCTGAGAGCTAGTCAACCATGTCTAAGAAGAAGGGTGCTTTTTTTGTACAAGAGGTACAAATTTTATTGAAATGGTAAGAAGAAGGCTATTTATTGGCATTGTTATAAGCGTGATACCTTTGGCTCCTGGCAAGGTTCATCACATGTGGGTTTACAAGATTTAAGGCATCTGTCAGGATACCAAGAGTACTGTGGAGCTCCAGCAGGTGAGGGAGGAGTCAAAGCAGGTACTGGCATGGCCCACCAGATGATGGGACCTAACTTTACAAGGTAGGAAAGAGCCTTCCTAGCCACACCCCAAGGTCCAGCAGCTGACAAGGCAGATTCAATCAATCCTGTAAGCGCCAGGTAAAGCACTCCCAGGAATTGACTACTATGGCCAGTGGCATCAGAAGTGGGAGGGGGTAGAGATGGTTGGTTTGGGTGTTGGGGGTGGTTCCATGGGGACCAAGTAAGCAGCAGGATTTTTGTACTTCCCGTGAAGATCAAAGGGTAGATGGTGATTGCTTTGCTGTCACAGACAATTTGTTAGGGTTCCTTGGGTGCGTTTGGGCAGGTGTATCACTGCAAGTCTTCCAATGTCCAGGGTTTGTGGTCAGGATTGGCGGGATACTCAGTGAAATGCACAGGGCCAAAGGGAGCGTTGGGTGGGCGGTAGTAGTCAAGAGCTTTGGTTTTATCAACTGGAGTCTTACTATCTATCCCAGTGGATGGGTACTGACGCTTGGGTGTATGCAGATGGAAGAGTATTAAAAATAGGTATGGAAACAGATTGGTGAACCAAAGGTTCATAACAACTCTATTTGGTAAGAATGACAATACAGAACTTTTCAAGTGCTTCTGATTTATATACTTACTCACATGCAGGTGCCTCTGGGCATTCTTCTGGTGCTATCTGTGTGGCAAGGCTTGGCATCTCAGGTTCTGCTGTTTGGTTGACTGCTTCATGGTCATTTTTGGGGTTTTCAGAAACAGTTGTTTGGCTTTTTGGTGGTCCATCTTGGCTTGGCTGGCCATTGATTCTGGCAGGTTTGGCTTCTGGGGTTTTGGGGGTTTTCCAAATTTGATCACCATTTTGGGACTGGCTTGACTGGCTCTCCTGAGCCCAAAGAGCTTGATTAAAAAAGGGGTCCCCAATTGGGGACCCCAAATTACTTAATGGAGGGTGGGCTTGATCTGGGTTTACTGGGCAGCTAAAAATAGCCTGCCCAGGCCCAGCCAAACCCACCAAGGCTTGGGCATAGCTTTTGGGGCCCAAAACGGGCCCCTCAGCTACCACCAGGGTGGGAATGATTCCTGCACCTGGATTTGCTTCAAAAAGCAAAAATCCAGGTGCAGGTGAATCTCCCCGCCCACTAGCCCTGCCTGGTGGCCAGGAGCGGGTTTGATTCCTGCCTGGGGCTTCAAAACTGTTACTTTTGTAACACCAGGAATTATTCATCCAGGTAGTAAAGCTCAGAAATCCAGAAAACCTTCAACAAAACTGACTGATTTAAGGATTTGAATCAAACAGTTGATTGAAAATGGGTTACAGCTGCTCCAGTTTGCCGTTCAAATCTGATTCCCCCCTGTAAGTTGACGTTGATAAATTGACATAATTTAAGGGTCACCAGATATGAACTTTTTAATCAGTATGATCATCAGAAGTTGATCACTCAAGGGTTCTTTGCAACCTGGACCAGATACTCATTTGATGATGTGGAAGGAATAGGAGCCCAGGATCCAGGCGGTATTGCTTAGTCAATTTTTGATATATATTGAATAATTTCCACTGTCCAACTCTTAAGAGTTGAGTCCTCCCAAAATTTACTCAATAAAAATTCCATATTCCCTGGTCTATCTTTACTTTTGAAAATGCATCCTGTAGTTGGATTTTTCCACTACATCCCCTACAATTTAATCCTTAGCCAGATTATTACGGGAAGATGGGGGCCTGCCATTGGTACTTTGTTGTCATCACCGCCAAATGTTAATTCAATGCCTGTCAATATCAGAACTGTTCCTACTCCTGTCAAAGCTGAAACTCATGTGCTATCTCAATGTCCTGAATTTTATGCTGAAGACACTCTTATTCTCTCCCAGGTCATTTATCTAGGGCTTTTCTGGTTGGGGTTAATTATTTTACTTAACCCTAGTATCTCATTTAGAACATTTACAAAACAGTATCTGAAGCTGCGTTAGTGGTTAATCATTAACTCTATGTGGATTTGGTGGGTGACTCCCCACCACATGGAGACAGCTTCTTATTATCCTATAATTTCTGTCACATCAACTGTAGGCCAGAACTGCTGTAAGCCTTTTGATCCTCTGTAACAACTTATCTCCCATTTCTTTATCAGGCTATCTCTATCACAAGGGATAAAACATTCACTTTGGTTGTTAATGATGCACTCCTCAATTTGAATGGCTCCTAATTTTCCCTGGTTAGTTAGGCATCAAGGCTCACATAGGTACTTTACCAACCTCAGCTATTCATTGAACACTGAGGGATTAGTGCCAGCTCCAGCAATTGATGGATCCTAACCAAGGAGCAGTAGCCAACTTACTGTGAGAAGCTCTACCTCTTGCATGATAGCAGAGTGATGCCAGGGAGGGGATTGTCTGCTTGGCTGCTGATCAAGGTCAGTGTGGAACCTTAAACACCAAGCTTGGCTTGAAGATGACCCCTTATTTACTGGATCAAAGCTCTTATGCCCGCTTTGGAGCATTTTCAGGAAGGTCAGCGCCTCAGTTATTCCTCAGCCTCTATCATTTTTCTAACAAGGATCAGGATACTTGTGCCTGTTCTCCCACCATTTCAAACAATGGACCAGATGAACACTTCTCACCCCTGAAAGAGTGGCTGAGAAGACAGAGGGGCAAGAAGAAGAAGCATGTACCAATTGGGGATGAAGATACCTTTAAGAAACAGCCATATAAATTGTCCTACCCACTCATCTTAGGGTTATTCTTGAGAGGGCTCAGGCCAAAGCTTTTGTCAAGGCCTTCAGGAGCTCCCCGTGAGACGGCTATCATCACTTCTGGTGAGGACCTGGCCACCCTCTCCATGAATGCCCCTACCTGCACAAGCCTATCAAAGCTAAGGGATCAAATAGGCTCAAGAATCTCTTGAACTCTTTGCTGCCCTTGCTCTGGTGAGAAAAGAGGGAGCCAATGCCTTTCCCAGCACCCATTTCCTACATCCCTACCCCTCAGGAAGCCGTTTCTCCTGCCCTTGCAGACTTTGAGACCTGATGATTGGGGCCCTTCAAAAATTTTGACTACCCCAAGCTGTGTTGCTGCCCCTCTGGCAAACTTTGCATCCCTGCTTCCAATAGACTCTATCTTTGCTCTCCTTCCCCTTTACTCTTAGTGACATTTAGGAGCTCTTAAGTGTTTAGGGAACTATATGTAGGGATAGTTTATGTACACCAATTATGGCTGGATAAAGCTTCCTTGGGATACCTTGACTTCAGACCTCTGCCAGACCTGGTTGCTACGGATCAACCCTGTCTATATTACAGATTTGGATCCCTGCAAGTTTTTCAGGTCTAAAGTTGACATTTAACCTCTTTAATTTATATTATTAGCATGGAAGTAAACGGCTGCAAGGATAATGTTCCTGCTATTCCTGGTACTGGGAACTGAGATGATATGTTTGCTATTGCCCTCAGGATGATGTATTTTGAGATGTGTGATAACTTTCAATACTTTAAGCCAATCAGATCCAGGGGTGGAAGGGTCCTTGGCCCAACAGGGTTAATATGCTGTAGGCTTGGGTTCTTCTTGCCCTGGATGTAAAGCAGTGCTGCTTGGGTGGTCCTGAAGCGGATTTATAACCTTTCACCTGATGATCCAGATGGGAGGTTGACCAACTCTTACTGCACATCTGACTGGTTCCCAGTTTATGCCATGGTTGTTAGGATCTGTACAGCAGTATAGCCTCCCGGTGAAGCTGACCGGTTTATCTTGACTTACTGTTGAACCTCTTTGGCCTGGTGATCTTTTACTAATTGGCTAAAGCCTATCACACCTGACCTTGTGTGACTCTGCTTGCTTGCTGCTTGCCATACTTCTGAGTAACTGAGAAACCTTCATGCTGGTCTGGAGCTTAGAGCTAGCTCTCTGGGCCTGATAAAAGATGTGATAAGGTAAATCCTGCTTTGGCAGCCCAACGTACCTGAAGTTGACCCCTAGTTTGTCACAGGAAATAGCCTCTCAGGGATTTTGACCTACCCCCACCACATATGCTTTTGAGCCCCACACAAGGTTTAAATCTGAGATGGTATGGTTTGGAGTGGTACTGCCTTCTGTGGATAAGCCCAAGTGTGGCTATCCTAGCCCAGGGTCAGCAGCAAGCTGCTGGGCTGGATATGGACCTAGCCATCCCTTACCTGCCATGCTTCTTCCTGGAGGTTGACAGAGGCTAGCTGGGATGGATAACAGGTGGCAGTCCCAGAACTACTTTGGGGCTTAAACTCTTTGCTTGGATCTCTATTGGTTGAGCTCTTACTTATCAGCTACTCTTATAGTTTATCTATTATCTCTGAATTTATTTACCCTGGTGTTTATGGGTTATCCTGGCAATTGCTATAGGTTGCTGATGTTGGGGTGACCTACAGGGAGAAGAGGATGGGAGAGGGATATCTTTCTTGGATGGTGGTGTTGGCATTTATACCAAAGTTCAAGGGTCAGGTTTGAGTAAGGTGATGGGGATAAATATCAAGTGGTTGGACTAATTTTTTTGTGGAGGGAGGATGGGGATTATCAAGATGGAAGGTTGAATATGCTCTGATGGCATTAGCTGGGTGTGATAGGAAGAATCAAGGTATGGGTTTGGATTGCGGGGTTTAAAAGGGTTAGCTATTGTACTTTGTATGTTTATCATTGTAGGTTTAATGCTAGGTGGTTTCCTTTATTGATGTGAGCAGCTTTACCAAACCAAAGACCATGCTATATATTCTTACTGTTGTAAAGGGGTGAATAGTTGAACCTTCTGAAGGTTTAGATGCCCCTGCATACTTGTTTTGATTAGGCTTTGATGAAGTTTACCAGATAGCTATTAGTTCTTGGAGTGAAATCCAGCTGGAAACAAGTGAAAGTACTAAAAATCGAATAAAGGGAAGTAGTTTGTATTGTTATATTTGCTTGCTGTCCTCGAGCCTATTTAGTGACTTCATATATGACGTGTTATCTTGTGATGGGCTTCTTCGCACGTTTGGTTAACCACATCTTTTTGGCAGCAAAGAAAGGGCTTGACGAGCAAGAGGCTGGAGCGGATAACTAAAATACGTTACAGACCAAATCGTCTGGGGCGTGGAGTAGAAGCAGTGGAACGAAGTCCAGGAGTGGCAATCACCTGGCGGGCTCGGCTCGGGGTTTCGTTTGGGCGAGGGGTCTGGGATGCCCTTACTATAGCATCGCGATGCTCCTCTTCCATAAACTCTTGGTCCAACTTATCCTTGACACGTTTTTCCTAGAAGATGAGCATTGTAATACTGGTATTTTACCCTCTGTCCAAACGAAGACTGCTTGATAGAATAGAACACGCTTCCCATCTCGGCCAACCAGTATGGATCGACAGCAGTGACGCATTGCATGTATTCCTTGGATGTCATTACAAGATCGTTGTAGACAATGTAGTCGGGAGTATCTAGAGATTAGGGAAATCTAACGGTTGACTTACAGCCCATGCCGTACAGTGCACTGGTGGGATGCAGCTGACATGGCATGCCAGTGCGCAAGTGGAAATATTCTCCCACACCCTTGAGGCGCGCAGCTTGGTGGAAGTAGGCTGAACAAATGCATTTTCTGGAGATTAGAATGGATGGGGAACGGATACCTGATCAAGTCCCAATCAGAGCCACAGGTGACATAAGGCAAGCGCTCAGTGCTCATAATGTCCAGAAGCTGGGTTCGCACTTCTCGTGCTTTGAACAAGGCCTTGCTGTGTACAAAGTGGGCAGTACACCAGTCGTCCCGATATCTAAAATGTTAGACTAGGATGCTATACTCTTTACTCGTTAGCCTTCCACTGGTTGTAGACATGCAGGAGAGTCAAGTGATCAGATTCCGGCACAAAGAACTTCTCGCGGGCAGCGTCACTCTCCTCCATTCGCTCCTTGGGACGATAGAACACATTGGGCACTGAAAGCATTGAAACAATGGTCTGCTGATTAGTGAGAATTAAATAAAGCTTACCAAGACTTCAGCACTGCATCCGAGATCAATGGATCTGATCAGCAGCTTGGACAGGGCAGGGTCAAGGGGAAACTGTACCATCTTCTGGCCCATGGGTGTCAAAGCACCCATGTTGTCCAAGGCACCAAACACCCATAGCTGGTACATGGAATTTAAGATGGTTTCTTGGGGGGGAGGGTCCATAAAGTCAAAGTCAAGCAGGTTTTCGACGCCTAAAGACTTGAGTAGCAGAACGACATTGCTTAGATTGGTGCGTTGGATTTCGGGGATGTTGTTGGGGAATAGCTCGTAGTTGTAGGCCTGTTCTGTGTAGAGGCGGTAGCATGTTCTAGTCATTAGTGAAACACTTGGATGGGTTCTTACCCAGCACCTGTACGCCCGGCACGCCCCGAACGCTGGTTGGCATTGGCTTGGCTGATGGGGGTGATTTGCAGAGCATCCATGCCAATTTTGGGGTTGTAGACTTTGAGCTTACAGAAGCCAGTGTCAACCACATACATGATACCATCGACTGCAAAGTTAGTGCCATTGTTTATAAGCCTTACCGGTAAGGGATGTCTCGGCAATGTTAGTTGCAACAATGACTTTGCGAGCCCCATCTGCTGCCTGCTGGAAGATCTTGGCTTGTAAATCAGCGGGCATCTGCGAGTAAATGGGAAGAATAGCTAAGGAAGGAGCATTTTCTAGCTGCTCGAGTCTTTCGGCAGTTAATTCACATGTCGTTTCAATGTCTTCTTGGCCCGTCATAAACACTAGGATATCACCGGCAGGACAGGAAAGATGAATCTTGATGATCTGCTTAACTGCGCTATCAACAAAGTCCTCGCATGGGGTCTTGTGGAACATGATATCCACTGGGAAGGTGCGCCCAGGGATCTCCACAACAGGCACATTTCCAAAGAATGCGGAGAACTACATGTAAGGGTGCTGGATTGGCGATGATTACCTTTTCTGCATTCATGGTGGCAGAAGTCACAATCAACTTCAAATCTCGACGGCGAGCGATAACTACTTGATTAAACATCTCCCTTTTAACATTACCTTTCTTTAACAACCCCATGAGCACATCGGTGTCCAAAGCACGCTCGTGGGCTTCGTCCATGATCAAGGCACTGTACTGGTCAAGGTCACGCTCTCTAAGCGACTCTCGAAGAAGCACACCGGCAGTCATGTATTTTATTTTAGTTGCAGGCGAAGTGCAATCTTCAAAACGAATCGAATAGCCAACCAAATCACCTAGTTTAGTCTGCTACGTTAGATAAGCCTAAAATATCAAATACCTCAGTCTCTTCGCTAACACGTTTAGCAACTGACATGGCAGCCACTCTCCTAGGCTGAGTGCACCCAACCATGCCGTACTGGGTATACCCATCTTCATGCAAATATTGGGTCAACTGGGTAGTCTTGCCTGACCCAGTGCTGCCGATAATGACTACAACTTGATTGTCGCGAATAGCACTGAGCAACTCCTCGCGGACGGCAAAGGCAGGGAGATATTCTCGCTGTTCTTTTAGAGACTTTGTTCTTGAAAAGTTACTCGAAGAAGCAGTATTTTCCCTGATATGTTCAGCGAACTTTGAGTCGTTGGAGCCACTGGGGACTTCTGCCTCTTTCTTCTCCTGCTCCTTTGCTTCAGGCATGCCCATGACTTTGCCCAGTGTGGTGTTTGTCATGTCTAAACTTTCACGCGTCGCCTAGATGTGAGCACAAAGAGGGATGAGATAATACCTTCATGCGCTCACGCTGTTCACGTCTTTCGCGAACCACGCGACTACCTTTCTTTGAGAAAACCGCCATGTCCGAAGTGGGATCTCTGACTGACTGCACAGGCTCCATCTGTTTAGTAAAAGCAACCCGCCCATCAAGGAACGGGGGTCGCTGGTCGTGAACAAGGATATGGACACGATCCTGAAGGTTAGCTCGGTAATAAAAAACAATGTACTTCTGTATCTTCATCGAAGTTAAGGTCAGACTCTTGGCGCTGGACAACGCCAGATATGAGCAGCTGATTAGTTTCCCACTTGTCATTTTCACGGTTATATTGCATTTGCCTAGCGGACATTCTTTTCTAATTGGGTTAGCAATCACAAGGCATATTTACCGCTTGCTTTTTAACCAGCTCTTCCTCTTTCTTCCGGTAGTAGGCTTCGTTTTCAGTAAAGATGTTGTTGGTTCCATCCATGGCGCCATTCTCTTCAATGTCATACCAGTCTCGGTCCAACTGAGTCTGCTCCTGCTCCCACTGCTGGTGGTCTCTTCCTGAAGCAATGTACTCTCTGGCGTCGTCGTAGTTGGTAGAGGCTACTCGAGGGGTGGGAAAGTCCCACTTCGAAGTTGACGGAGTTGCCTTGATGCGATCGTACTCTGTAAAGATTTCAGTTTTGAATGTAAACTTAGCTTACCACTTCGCGGAGTAAGTCCAGCCATTGAGGATGTCTTGGAGCTAGTGCCTCCGGAGTAAAGGGAAGGGGTTGAATCCCACTTGCTGCGGGAGGGAGTTGAGCGGATTGATGGGCGATTCGAACTACGATAAGGAGACTCGGGTTGACGCCCACTTCTTGAATATTGACTATATCGTGGCAAGCGTTCAGGTTGCCTACCAGAATATCTATCTGAGGATCTGTCTGGAGGTCTATCCTCTCTCGCCCTTGAGCTTGGGATGTACTCGCCTTTAAAGTAAGTCCAAGCTAAAAGGTAAAATTACTCTTTCGTTTTCTTTCTCTGCGATAAGATTCTTGTTCCTTCAGAGCATCTTTAGAAACCCCTCCTGGATGAGAAGGAGTTTCAGCACCCTTGCTTCGGTAGTGCGCCTTCGGCTGCCCGCCGCTGCTAGAGCTTCCTAGACATTTGATATCAGGGTTTGGAAGGGATAAATGCTGTCAATTTAAAGATACCTTTAAGCATGGGGATGAAGTTAGGTTTTGCAAAGCCCTCGGAATCAACCGACTTTTCGGAATTAACCAGATTCTCAGAATCAAAGGACAGAAGTCGAGCACTGGCTTCGTTTCTCTTACGGACAGCTGCTTTATCTAACCCCAGCAGAGAAGTTTTGGCCACTGGAGTCTGTGGAAGGATTAAGAGAAAGCTTCAGAGAACTATAAAAACTATCTCAAAGTCTATCAGCTCTGAATCAAGCCAAGAGAAAATATGCATGAGGTACGAGAAGAAAAGGGACATGTACATAGCTTAAAGAATAATGTTGCCAGGAATTATAAGGCTCTGACTCATGGATAAAAATTAAAGAGTCTTGTTTAAAAGGGAATGCTAAAGTTTAGATTAAACCTTAATTCTTAAATACAAAAGCCCTACTGCCGAGTCAAAAGCAGATTAACTAAAAATTCCAAGAAAATTTACACTTTTTATAAGCGAGAAATTTGATTACCGTCTCTACGATCGGTTCTTCAGGCGCTTTAGGTTTCGGGCGAAGGAGCAGGCCACCTGGCAGGTTATTGTTGCTTGCTTCGGGATTGTAGGGCAGGTTGTTGGACAGAAAAGAAATCTTACGCTGGCCGGGAACTGCCTCGCCTGTGGGACTGCTATCCCCCAGTTCATCGGATACTTTATCACTCATTGCGAATGGGTTTTAACAGCTGGATACTATCCCTTAGACAATATCTTGGTTTATCTTAAACGACCTCCCTGCTCAACTTTAACTGGTAGCGCTTTCCTTGGCAGTGGTAGGGTGTTCACTTCGTCCCATCTTCTCCATCCTGGCGAGCTTTCCTTATTCTTTCGAGCTTCCCTAGCTGTTTTCCGCCCTACCATCACCCCGGAAGACTTATTCGTCGTCTTCTTATATGAGAATATTGAATTTCGATGTATATTAGTCCGGTCTAGTAACGAAGCTTGTTCTAGTGAGAAAAGATCCTCCCCATAAGCTGTAAAATCAATGAACTGTTTAGTCAGGCGAGCGCAAGCCTGTAGCTAACACTTAAGCCAAGGATGCACTCTGAGCCTTTCTAAACAAATAGATATGTGTTTCAACCCGCAGAAACCCAAATCTAGACAGCTAAGCTCTTAGTTCTAACTAATCGAATATGAATATGCTTAAATATATAGCCTAGTGTTTCAACTATTTGTTAAAATAGGCTTTTTAGCTCGTATTCAAGGCAGAATTTCAAAGTATATGGTACAATCCAAAAATAAATACAGCAATCACAAGCAGAAAGTTTTAAGCCCTTTGGCTATTATATCTATAATTTCATAAAATATTTTTCATTTTCACCTGTGCTAAGGCTAACTAATTCTCCAACTTGTGATCATATATCTTTTAAACTGTTAATTTCAGGTCCAAGTGATCCTATAAAAAAATACTATTAGCTTGCAGAAAAAACTTATTTTGATCTCTTATATCCCTACCAATAATTTAATTTTAACTATTTAGCTCATATTATTCTTAAAGTAGAAATAACTTTCTTCCCTTTTAGCTTACCCAATAGATCACCATTAGCTCGAAATAAGGTATAATTTAATTAACTGAATATTTTAAAGATGACATCAAACCCCAGGTCTCAATATTTAGAATCCAGATTACTTGCCTTAAGCGGTCCAAGTCTCCTAGGCTAAGCTTTAAAACTTATTCTTCAGATACAGCCAACACTATAAGCTTTTTAAAGAAGTTCAAGTGCTTGCATCACTCTTGTACATCTATCCACATTTAATCTGAAATTCCGCTCTACTCTTTAGCTTAAGGTACTGATCTATCACCTTTTCACTTCTGTTCAAGCAAATAAACCCGAATTAAATCACATATTTACAGCAAAGATCTAACACTCCAAAATCCCTTGCAGCTCTACAGTAACCTGTATAAGTAATGGGTCAACAGTATTTTTTAAGATAAAGAAAGATTTTACAAATTGAAAATGAGTAAAATTAGCATGAAAAGATGCACCGCAAAATTTTACACAAGGCTTTAACAAAAATATGCAAAAATAAATAAAAGTGAAACACAAATAAAACAAAATCAAAAATATACATATTTATTATCATATTTAGATAACTTACAATATTGAATATCTCAAGTACTTAGTACTTTGTTGGTCTCCCTTTGGCTTTGATAACTGCAGCAAGTCTTCTAGGCACTGAGTGGACAAGATTTTTTAGAGTTTCCATAGGAATTGCCTCCCATGCTTTAGCCACTCCAAATTTTAGATCTAATATGGATTGTTTGGAGTCTTCTGGCAAATTAGACTTAATGACATCTCAAAGATGTTCAATAGGACTTAAGTCTGGGCTTTGAGGAGGCCAATCCAAACAAATAATGTGTTTATAATCCAAATATTTCTTAATAATCTTGGCCTTGTGGATAGTGGTGTTATCTTGCATAAAGATATAATTGGCTGAATCTTGCAGATCTCTCATAAAAAGGCAGAGATTCCAATCAATGATCCTTCTGTAAATAAGAGCATTTATCTTTCCAGTGAGTGACTTGATCTCTTCTCTTGTATTGGCTGTAAAACAACCCAAAACATAGCACTCACATGCTTATCTTTAACAGTACCTTTTAAACAGCAGAGCTTGAGTGATTCTCCTGGTTTCCAGTAGCAAATTTTGGGTCTCTGAGATCCACTGAGAAGCACTTTGGTCTCAACAGGCCAAATAACCTAGTCCCAGAAAGATATAAGATGATTAATATATCAACAAGCAAAGGCCAATCTTTCAATCATATTTTCTGGAGTAATAAAAGATTTTTTCTTGCAACATGCCCAAATAACCCTTGATCATGTAGTTTTATATGTACAGAAGTCTCAGAAAATTCAACTTCTAAGGAGTTTTTGTACATTTGCTTAATTTGTTTGGCTGATAAAAACCAATTTTTAAAACCTTTCTAATTACCAATTGATCATTTTTCTCACATTCTTTTTTAGGGTAACCTGATCTTAGAAAATTCTTCACTGAGTTAGCTTTTTGGTGCTGTAGGTAAATTCCTTGGGCAGTTTCAGCACCAATCTTAAGTTTGTTGCTTATTTTTCTATAATATAGACCCATATCTTTTGCTAGATAACTTGACCAAAAGTATACTCATATATTTCTCTTGTTTTAGCCATTTTTTCTGGTCAAAAGATTCTCTAACCTCAATTTTATTATATAGGTAAGTTTGATAAGGTGGCTCTGTTTCATAAGCATTTTATGAGCTTAACTCTTAGATAGATCAAAAAGCTATAATAGTGTTGATTTTAAATTTTACTTTATATTTATTTCACTTTTATTTATTTTTGCATATTTTTGTTAAAGCCTTGTGTAAAATTTTGCGGTGCATCTTTTCATGCTAATTTTACTCATTTTCAATTTGTAAAATCTTTCTTTATCTTAAAAAATACTGTTGACCCATTACTTATGCAGGTTACTGTAGCTGTGCTTGCCATCAGTTGATGCAAGGTGGTTCCAGCCAAAGTTTTTTAAGGAAGTCCAAGCCATAAAGATGTTTAAAAGATATCTCCGCTCTCCCCAGCAAACAGCAGCTGTTTACTCTGATCACCCCATAAGATCATTATACGACAAGTCAGCATGATATGTCCTTTTCAAATCCAATTTTATATACAGGCTATTTCAGTGAACTGATTGTTAAAAATAACATTTTGGAGTCTTAAAGTTCACAAAGCTTATCAAAATGATCTATAGACCACTAACCTATCATGTCTATACTACTAGTAAAGGCTAAAAGTGAACACTCCTAGGATGAAGCTAGAGCTGCGGTGGCCCAAAAAAGGGACAATTACGGCAAATGCTGTAATTGTCTTGTCCTCTCTTCCCAGTCCTCATTTTTTGGATTCCCCCAGCTTAGGGGAATCCGAAATCACCTAAAAAAGAAGGTGATGGAAGGCTTTTTGCTTTCCAGATTTTCACTTTCTTTAATATATATTTTTATTAAAATTTTATTTTCAATAATAATTTTAAATTCAAATTGGACTATTTTATTTTTTAAAATAAAGAAATTCAAAAATTTATATATATTTAATTTTAAAAACAATCCGAACTTCTTCATCCTTCTGTGGATGAAGAAGGGAAAAATTCAAGAGAATCTTCTTTGAGAAGATTCTCTCAAAATCATTTCTGGATTTTGGACGGGTGCTTCTTTTAAGAAAAGGAGCCACCTGTCTGAAATCTGACGCAGCCCTAGATGAAGCCAATAACTTTAGCTATCAAAGTTTGCTCTCTATACCTGACCTGTACAGCAGCTTTCACACCCACAGCCCTGAGAAAAAGGTGGCTCCAATTTTATCCAGATCTGAGCATCAGTGCAAAGATCCCCTGTTAACCAGGTTGTGGGCCTTGATGGACAAAATACTCTAATGCAGCAACAAACACTCAAACTACAAGCAGAAATAATTGAGACTCAGTACAAAGTTCACAGAAGGGCATGATTGAAATATTTTCAGCCTGCCTTCAGTGGACATATGTTTATCATGTAGATCAGTGCAGGGTATACTCTGGCGCCATGAGTCAGAACCCAAACCAAAAACTAAGCATGACTTCAAATCAATCCACATAAGTTGCTCAGCCATTGGATGGGCTGGGCTGTACCCAAGCATGAGGCTAGCAATCTAAAAAAAGTCCCAGGATCTGAAACATAAGCCACAAAACCTATATCTGGGCATCTTAAACCGGCAAACCCCCTAGGAAAATATGATGGAGATTAATTTACAGATCTACAATAGCCATGTTAAACCAAATAGGGTAATCAAGACAGAAAATCTATAAACAGGTAGCTGGAAGGTGCATATTTTAATTCAACTTTATAATCAGATAAAAGGCAACCCAAGACCTAGGGTTATAACCTATTATGGGATGGCTTGAAATGTTAGTACCTCATAAAAAAGAAGAACACAACAACAGAGTAACAATGCAGCCGCTGAGTGCTATGATTGCAGACGCCCCTGGGTCAAAAAGCGTGTCAGTAAAATGCAAGTGCCTACTCAGAAAGAAGATGGGAGAGGAGAGTTTGATAGTGACGCTACACTGACAGCCAGTTCAAGGAGCACAAGCTGCTAGGGTGCAGAGCAGCAACCCTTGGGTCCCCAAGCTGACCCAGAAGCCCACCAAGGTTACTACAACAAAAACTGTTAGAAACAAGGAGGTAGAACTTACTTTGTATGTGTTTGACCCCGTCTACTGCCAGGAGTTGGTACCGTCAGCCATGATGGAGAAGGCTAAGCCTGTGCTTGATACTAGCTACAAGCCCTACGTCAGTGATGGCAGCCAGGAAGACAACAACAAGCCTGAGTTCTATAGGCCTACAGAGGGGCAGCTAGTGCTCAAGAAGGTTGTGGCCTTCTATAATAAGGTGCCCATGCCTTGCAAGCCTGTCACCAATCAGGATCCCAGTTCATCTGAGCCCACTGATCCTCCCAGAAGCACATTCCTGATATCAAGTGGATCATCTTTCTCCGGCTCATGCAGGAATCTGGTCACTACAAGGCGGCCACAGCTCTTGATGGGGTGGATCCCAAGTACACCTCAAAGACCTTCAATAAGTTCATCAATACTGGCCATGTCCTTGCTGCAGAGAAATCCCTGCACATGTCCACCATGCTCACCAAGAAGACAAATGGGAAATTGCCCAGTATTCACAATTGACAAATTCCTACTAAAAATACACACAAAGAAATCCCAACTATGGAATTTAACCCTGAAACCCTGCAGGCCATCTGCCCGCAAGTTCTCAGGAACCCACTGCAGGATAGATCCTTGACATTATGACAATCTATCTTAATCATATTAACCTGGGCCCCAAGATGTTGATAACTCTTGGGGCAACTTGTATGCTATTTTCATTGATTTTAGCTTACTATGCCTAAAAGCTAGTTACCAATCTAATTGCATCAGCAATTAAACCCTGAAGCAGTACAGAACCCAAGGATGCCACGCCTGGCATTGAGAACACTAAGACCCCAAATTCACAAGTCCAGACCGTTATAGTTAACTAATCCACAACCAATGTGGGCATGGCGTAGATGGGCAAGCTCTCCTTGGAAGAAGCCTGTAGAGCTATGTCTGTCCTCCGCCTTCACTTTCAAGCCAACATGAACTCTTACTCCAATAACACCAAGAAAGTCCTAGGTTTAGCCTCCATGCTTTCTGGTGTTGCCCTAGACTGGTTTGGAAAGGTCATTGCTGAGGACGTTGAATTCTGCCTAGACTACTCCCAATTTGAAAATGAGCTGATGGCTACTGGCAACAACCAAGACTTCCGCCACCATGCACTCATGAACTTACTGGACATTAAATAAGGATTCCACATCCTAAAACCTTACACCAATGAGTTCCTTAAACTAAAGACTAGAACCCAACTCAAAGACAAGTTATCTGCCATCCTGTACCGCTAGGGAGCCTGTCCCGCCTTGAAAGAACTCCTCAAGCACCACTTTCCCACACTCAGCCTAGATGAGTTACTCCTCCTGTGAAGAGGATTGAGCCTTAACCAATAAGGCGCCCCCCTGCCACACAGCACTCTAACTGCCCCCAAACACCCAACAGACAAGGAATGTCTCCTGAGAAGTTACAATGTCACTACCACTAAGGGCTGTGTTTCTACTGTCATGAACCTTGCCACCTCACCAAGGCATTTCCCAAGAAGAGTGGTTCTATGGTTTCTTTAGCACAAATAAATACCTCTACTCAGTCTTATAAGTTCATTCAGGTCAAAGTGAAACCCTCATATCAAACCAAGGTATAGAAGCATTCATTGATATAGGAGCTAAAGAAAGTTTCATTGATGCTACGCTTGCAAAGGACTCAGGACTATAGGCTACTGCTAAAAGTGCCAAGATGATCATGAAAATTGCTCTCATGATCTTGGGGTCTGGTGTGAATCCAAACTGCCAATAACAATAAGACAGAATATCTACCCAGCCTCCTCCATTATCCTGAACAGACTTCCCCACCCCCTGATCCTGGGAGACTCCTAGTCCCAAAGGCACGGCGCTATCCTGAACTTCCACAACCAGAAAGTCTCAATAAAAGAGGCTACCATGTGCAACGTAGCACCGTTCCAGCTGGGCCCAACCAAGGGGAAACCTAGTACCCTTCTGACCCTGAAAATGGAACCCAGTGTGGGAGCCCTACCTGCTCTGTTGGAGTAGTTAAACCACGTCTTCAGCAAGGAAGCAGCAACCCGTCTCCCCAAACACACAAAGTATGACCACACTATTGACCTCTTACCCAGCACCAAACCCCAGCATGGGCCCATGTATAGCTGCAATCACAAGGAACAGTTGGCTCTAAAAGCGTACATTGAAGACATGTCCAATAAAGGATCCATTTGTGTGTCAAAGAGCCCTTGTTCATCACCAATGCTGTTTGTGGCCAAGAAGGACGGCGGAATGAGGCCATGTGTGAATTACCAAAGGCTAAACAACATCACTGTGAAGAACTGATACCCAATTATAAATGCCAACAACCTGTGCAACGTCCTGACTGGGGCACAGGTATACTCTAAGATTGACCTCTGAGACATGTTCAACCAAATCTGTATCAAAGATGGCATAAAATACAAAACAGCGTTCAAGACCAGGTATAGACTTCAAAAATACCTGGTGATGCCTCTTGGATTATGCAACACCCCTAGCAGCTTCCAGAAAATGATCAACTCAGTCCTGGGTGAATACCTGGAACAGTTCTGTGTGACTTACCTTGATGACATCCTCATCTACAGTAAGACCCAAGAAGAGCACCTACATCACCTGGACCTGATCCTAAAAAAACTCTCACAAGACAAATTACATGTGAAACTCAAAAAATGTGAATTCTTCCAGCCAGAGGTGGAATTCCTGGGCTATGTGGTGAAGACTGAAGGATTTGCAATGTCCCAGGTCAAGATGTACACAGTAATCTCTTGGCCTACCCCCACCTGTTGGAAAGACCTCAGAAGCTTCCTAGGACTAGCAAACTACTACAATAATTTCATATATTTTTCTTTTATCACGCTGCCTCTGACCAAACTCTGCTTGAACAAGGTCCCATTTGATTGGTCCAATGAATGCACTACCCTGCTTGAGACTCTGAAAAAGGCCTTCACATTTGCCCCTGTCCTTGCCATTCCTGACTGGTCTAAACCTTTTGTGCTGGAGAATGACTTGTCCAACTTAGCAGTGAGTGGGGTCCTTCTTTAAGAAAGAGGGGATAGTATGCTACATCCTGTAGCATATTACTCTAAGAAAATGTTGCCAGCAGAGTGAAACCATCCAATTTACAAAAAAGAGATGCTGAAAATCATGAAGACACTTAAACGCTGGAAAAGATATTTTCTTGGTGCCAAGTTCCCAGTAAAAGTTCTCACAGATCACAAAAACTTGGTATACTTCAAAAAACCAAGACAACTGTGCCATAGACAAACCAGATGGGCCTTGGAACTTGCTGACTACTTCTTGACCATCAGCTACAAGCCTGGAAAGATGAATGTGGTACCAGACATGCTTAGTATAAGAGCTTAAATAACCCCCTTCTACATAAACCAAGGACCACAACACCCCTACACTGTTGGATCCTGTCAGCCTAGGAATACAACTGAAGTACTTGAAGATTGCGCCAGCAAACCAGACGTGATAGAAGCACAGAAAAAGACACCTTTTCAACCAAACAAGTTGACACCCTGTCAAAGGACCCTGAAGGCCATCACTCAAAGAAAGGCAACTCCCTGAAAGGCACCACCTTGCTGCATTATAATAGAATCTATGTACCCAAGGTCCCAACCCAAACCAACAAATTGATTGACCACCACAACTCAGAAAAGGCTGGTCACCCTGATAGATACAAATCCTTCCTAAGCATCAAGTAGAACTACACATGGCCTGACATGAACAAAGAAGTAAAAGCCTACATCAATGGTTGTGAAACCTGTAGAAGAACCAAGACACATTGCTCAAAGCCAGAAGGACTACTGAGACCTATGGACATCCCTGTGGGGCCCTGGAAATTGGTGCCAATGGATTACATAGTGAAACTCCCCCTTCAAAACCATTTAACACAATCCTAGTCATGGTAGACTGTTTCACCAAAATGGCTTACTTCATCCAGATTACTACCCACTTTACAGCAGCTGAGACTGCCAGACATTTCCACAGCTGCATATGAACATAACATGGCATACCAGAAGAAATCATCACCAACTAAGGACCCCAGTTCACCTCCCACTACTGGACCCAAGTAATGAAGAGCCTTGGAATCAAATGCTGTGTGTCAACCTCCTACCACCCACAGACGGACAGACAAACTGAACAGGTCAACCAAATCTTAGAACTATACCTCCAGTGCTATGCCAACATGGACTAAGACAACTGGGCAGAGATGCTAGCCATGGCGCAATATGCCTATAACAGTAAAGACCATGCATTCACTGACATGTCCCCCTTTAGGGCCAACTATGGGTTCAATCTTTCATGGGACCCCAGCATTGGCAGCAAATAACATAATATGGAAGGAAAAACCTGGATCAAACAAATATATGACACTCAAAAAACCTGCCTTAAGAACCTAACCCACACTGTCAAGACCTACAAAGTGCTTGCTGACAAGAAAAAAATCCCCAGAAAACCTTAGAAACATGCAACAAAGTCTACCTTGACTCATGGAATGTTCTCTTACATTTGCATAGTAGGAAACTGGCCCACTGCTGCTGTGGGCCTTACAAGATTATTAAGCAAATAGGGGAAGTGGCTTACAAACTAGACCTGCTGTCCACTTGGAAAATACACAATGTCTTTCATCAATCATTGCTATTCAAGAAAGAAGGAACCTCCCTTCCCCACCAGAAGATCAAGACCAACCCCCCACCCATCCAGAAGGGACACACAACTGAATACAAAGTGGAGTACATCCATGGACACCGCCTCCACTACAAGACCCCACAGTACTACGTCAAATGGGTAGGTTATCCTCCCAAAGAAAGCACCTGGAATCTGTCTCTAACCTATCTAACGCACATGGAGCCATACAGAAATACTTGGACAAGAGGGCTAGGAATGAGGAGGGTGAAAAGAGAGAAGGGGATGATGTCATAAGTGACAAACTCCTATTGACCATGCTTACTGGAAAACCTCAACTACATGGTTTGAACCCTGAAACTGATATGGTAAGTTCCATAATGCCGGAGATTATTTGGCCAAGTAGGAAAGCCCAGAAAGCCCAAAAACTTTAATAAAACTAACTGATTTAAGGGATTTGAATCAAACATTTGATTGAAAATGGGTTACAGCTGCTCCAGTTTGCCGGTTGAATCTGATCCCCCCTGTAAGTTGATGTTGATAAATTGATGTAATTTAAGGGTCACCAGATATGAAATTTTTAATCAGCATGGTCATAAGAAGTTGATCACTCAAGGGTCCTTTTCAACCTGGATTAGATACTCACTTGACAATGTGGATGGAATAGGAGCCCAGGATCCAGGCGGTATTGCTTAGTCAATTTTTGATATACATTGAATAATTTTCACTGTTCAACTCTTAAGAGTTGAGTCCTCCCAAAGTTTACTCAAAAAAAATCACTTATTCCCTGGTCTATCTTTAATTTTTAAAATTCATCCTTTAGTTGGATTGTTATGCTACATCCCCTACAATTTAATCCTTAGCTGGATTATTACGGGAAGATGGGGGCCTGCCATTGGTTTGTTAGACATTGTTGCTGCCAAACTGTTAATTCAATGCCTGTCAATCTTGGAGCTGTTCCTACTCCTATCAAAGCTGAAACTCATGTGCTATCTCAATGTCCTTAATTTCATGCTGAAGACACTCTGATTCTCTTACAGGCCATTTATCTAGGACTTTTCTGGTTGGGGTTAATTATTTTACTTAACCCTAGTATCTCATTTGGAAATTTCACAAAACAGTATTTGAAGCTGCATTGGTGGCTAATCATTAGATCTATGTGGATTTTGTGGGTGATTCCCCACCATATAGAGACAGATTCTTATTATTCCATGATTTCTGTCACAGAAACCCTGCAGGCCACCAGCCTGCAGGTCCAGCTGCCTGTGTTTTTTTGGGCTCAAACCAGAAACAAACTCAACTTTAGGGAAATTCCTGAGACCTACCAACTTGGAGCTGCCTACGCTGATGCCCTGTCTGCAGAAGGATCTTGTTAGCTCCGCCAATGAAAGTGCTGACTTGGGCAACAATCCCAAGATAACTGGGACCACCACTGATGAGGAAATGAAGAACCTTCCCATAGAATGCAGGCCGCCAGAAGATGAAAATCATATGACTTATAAAAGGAATTTGAGTTTCCCTGCCCCAACTCAACCAATGAGAAATCCCCCATGCAGGACGCCACTAAGGGTATCCAAACCCTGTTGGATGGTATCACCTGGCCTGAGGGGATTTTCAAAAGTTTTCTCATGGCAGATGATCATATGTATACCCTGGGCTGCCAGGAAGTTGCCCATTGTCATTTTTACATTAAAGTGATATAAAACTTTGGTTTAACCAGGTCATCCTGAATTTGATTTTAGTTCTCTTACATTTGCAGTCTAACCTCTGCGGCACCATCTCTTACGCCTATCAACCCCAATAAACTGCAGACTGACTACCTGAACTATGCTGTCCACTAGGAGCACCCTCTGGCCCAGTACATTTTACTGAATACCCACCCAACCTGGAATATTAAGAATTCACCTTAGAGGAAATCCTACTCCACAACCCCAAAGCCAGGACCAGAGAGACTGAAGTTATTGGCAGAGAAAGAGCCTAGATCACCATCTCCCCTGCTGTTCCAAGAAAAATACAGCTACCTGCCCGCCTACCTAGTGCCAATGACCCTGCCCCTCACCCACGGCCCAACTGCCTGCAGGAACCAGTTGCTGCCAGTGAATCCACCTTAACCCAAATATTTGGGGTGATGTATATCCTCTCTGATGGCCTTTTTAATTCCATAGTGCCCTCCAGCAGCCCCTGGGCCATTCTTGGGAAGTCCTTATCATATATTGTAAAGTTAGTACCCATCCTGTGGTGGGACCTCCATTCAGGGCCTGTGGGCTTTCTGCCTGTAAGTTCTCAGGAACCCCCTGCAAAATGGATCCCTGACACCAGTGGATAAACCAAGACTGCCATCTCAATTTAAAAATATACAGGCAATGATCAAGTCTACTTTTGGGGTCTATGCTTTGATTTTCTTTTATTATCATTTGGTAAAGGGTCTGCAGTTTTTGTAAAAAAAACTTGGGGTATCCCTACAACCAAAAAAGCCCTAACAATATCAAGACCCAGAAAAAATACGCAGAGGCATACACTGCTATTAAAGCTAAGGGGATGGTCAAATTATATTACATTGACAAACCAGCATTTGCCTTGTCTATGCAAAATGCATATGGCTATGTCCCCAAAGGCTCCAATGACAGGGCAGCTTGCTGTGCTGCAGTCTGCGCCACATTCTATTTGATAGTGGCTCTCCTCAGTCCAAAGGGGATTGAGCTCTGTCAAATGATATTAGGATCCCACAACAGCTGGACGTCCCTATTATTTCTCCAATTGGTCCAGGAGCACCTGAGGCGCACAAGACAGGGAATCACCAATTTCATTGTTCTGGATAACCTCATACTCCACAAGGTGGCAGATATTCTTGAGGAATTTCCATCAATTGACACCAGCATTGCAGTGGGCCCCTTGCAATTGGCATCACAAATTTGCGCCTTTTATTCCTCTCTGCATATTTGCCCTTCCTAAATCCTGTTGAGGAAGTTTTTGGGTGGCTCAAGCAAGTTGTCAAGCAAGGGACCCCAACTGGGAAAGAGGACCTCTTTGATTTTCTGCAGGCCAGGATCCACACCCTCCCAGCTGAGACTGTGGCCAAATTCTATGGCCACACTGATTTGTTTATCCCTGTGTACCTTGCCAACCAGCCAATTGTTTAAAGGCTTATCTTGTCCAACTTTTTTATGTTCTCTAATTTACTATTTAAGATTTATTAATTATCATTTTATATTAAGAAGCTTCTAAGCCCACAATCACATTTGGCAAGACCATCAATGGGTAAGTAATTTATTTATTTTATTATATATTATTTAATATGGCATCTGAGGCTATCCCAAACGCTTGATGCTTGATTATGTGATATATTTATATCACTATTACCAAATAAATATAAAAATGAAATTGAAAAATTAAATGTAAAATGTACAAATTAGAATTATAGTTTATTAATATATATTATTATGCTTTTATGAAAACCGTCTCCAGGATTTATTTTGAAAAACTTGTTTGCTAAAATAAAAATTATAAAAATTATTATAAAAAAATATCTAAAGTGCAAATAAATTTATTGGAATATATAATATATTAGGAGCACCTGTAATGGGTTCTTTGGTATGTACCCACCTGGCAATGGAGGTGGCGCACAACCTTCACCGCTACACCGTAGACAGTGGATACACCCTGATTAAAATATTCACTGTGGCTGGTAAAAGGGAGTATTGTTAGGTGATAATGCAGGAGCAGCTTCTATGGTGGGGCTGCAAACCTGTATATCTCAGCCAAGACCAGGGCATCCTGGATCACATGGTCAATTGAGTTGTACCCAGGGGGACCTTCTTCCCATCCAGAAAGAGCCTGGCCTCATCAATCCCAAGAAGGACCCCATCCAGGTCCTTGACGTTTGCACCCATCCTAAAGTAGAAGAGGAACCCCAAGTAAACCATGAGGTAAAGCCTTTGTTGGGCAAAGGCTTAAGTAAACTCACAGAGTTTATTATACATGGCACTAATATTTTTTTCATGCTTTGTCTTCAAGAAGATCAGCTCCATGGCTGCAGAGATCCCTGTCTTGTTAGCACTCCATGCCATCCCAAAGTAAGCAGGAGGATTTTGGTCTTCTTTACAGCTGCTGTGTCTCCAACAGCCAATCTCACCACTGTGCGCCCAAAGTTCTCCTTCAGGTAAGAGAGTGTGTGCTCTACCGGGAAGCAGAAGCAAGCAGCTGCATGGCCCTGGCCCATCTCTGGTAAGTTCTTGAATGGGAGTGTTGCCAGGACGTCTGAAAACAAACTCAATGGAGTTTACACAGTAAACTCCTCTGAGGGATACCGGGTCCAGGCAAACCAGTTGGGCATCCTTGTAGGCAGTAATTGCCCACTTGGATGCCCCTTCAGCATGTGTTATCCTGGCTAGCATGTCCCTTGTCATTGGGAAGGACCCATGAATTCTGTCTTCAAGCTCCTACAAGACAGGGGGGACAGAAACAGCTGACTAGCCACATGATTGGCGTAGTTGGCATAAAACGTGGTGGGGACAAACAGAATCAGGACACAGCAGATTTCACAGTCTATGTTTTCTAAAAAAAAAGTAAGTATTTACAAATTTTTATTAATTTTATATCTTTTTATGTTACCTTTGTGTGTTTCCTCCTTGCTGGCGGCTTTGGCAGGCTTAGTTGTTCTTTGCGCAAGCAATTGTGCTGGCAATTCTGTGTCCTTGGTTCTGGCTCACTTGACTGGTTTGAGGTGGGCATACATCTCAGGGTTGTTGATCCAGACAGACAATGCGGAGAGGGAAAAGGACTTGATTTGAAGGCCTTCCACAACAATCTTTTGGACATTTAAAAGGTGTTTGATTGTTGTTTTGAAGGTTTCTGGCGTCTTGGCAATAAGTGCCTTGGCAGAAACCTTGTCAATTTTGTCCCTTGTAAGGAAAGCATTTTCATTTTTGCCTTGACCTTGAAGTCAGTGTCTTTGATTTTGGAAATTGCCAAGTCAAGATCCTTCAAAAGCTTCTCCAATTCTCTCATTGATTTTTCACTAACCTTTCCATATGTTTTATAGCTTTCATCCCAATAAACTTTGTGTTATTCTGATACTATTGCCTCTTTGTTTATTCCTGTTTGTTTTCCAATTTACTACATTATCCCATTTTTTATCCATGTGTATTTATTTTATGCTCAACTCAATATGTATTGTTTGCTTTGTGTTGGCGTTGTTTCCTTAATTGTCATATTAATTTTTGCTCTTTAGGCAGCCCCTTGTGAAAATATTAACAACAATTTGATGATCATCCAAACTTAAATTAGAAAATTATATATTTATTGTGTTTAGAGAAAGTTGATGCTGATCTGAATTAAAAACCTTAATGGTAAAATTTAAGTCAATTAGGAGTTGAGTGAGAAAGGGATTGTTGTGACATAAAGGATCATCCAATAATTCTTTGATGAATATGCGCCAATCATATTAATTAGCACACATGCCTCAAAGAATTATTAAATGACCTGTTATATCACAACAATCACTTTCTCACTCAACTCCTGATTGGCTTAAATTTTACCATTAAGGTTTTTAATTCAGATCAGCATCAACTTTCTCTAAACACAATAAACATATTATTTTCTAATTTAAATTTTGATGATTGTGTCAAGTTTATACTTCTGGGAAGTATAATAAACAAAATAAATGGGAAAATTAAGAAGATAATTATACTTTATTTGATATGAATATAGAAAATTATATAGTATCATGACAAGCCACATGTTGTCCATGTACATCATAGAGGTCATGGGGCTTATCTGAGTAATGTTCCTCTTGAGTCACGAGGCTTAATCAAGTTGTGTTCCATTTAGGACCTGGATTGAGTGATCACTGTCATAGATGGTTAACTGATAATGGTGCCACCAGTTTATTGACTGGACGGTGAACCATTAAGTGAGCCACTTGGTGATTTACTCAGGGCGTTAATTCCCTGAGAGGGAGTAATCAAAGATGTTGTAACATCTTCCCCTGGGGTGCTGGAAGGGGGAGCCTTGGGAATCTTCTTGAGGGTATCTGGTATACAGGATTGTTACTGATCCAGTTTGGCTTTAGGAACAGGGAGTCTTGAATTTTGTTGGGCTGTTCTTGCCTTACACAAACAAAGTTGATTATGGTGCATACATTTTAGTTTGGTTTGAGCTCCAATTCCTTTGATGAGGTAGGTGTTATTGAGCTTCACTTCCATGACTATGCCTGGTCTGCGTAACCCTGGATCTAATTTGTGTTGGTTGTGATTGACAACCCAGATCTTGCCTCCAACTTGGAACCTTTCTTGTTGCAATGGGATTGCTTCCTGCTGAACCCTTTGTTGTTCCACTTCCTCTTGGTCCTTTCTGGCTTGTAGTACTTTTGGGTCATTGCTGTCTGATATCTTCTTTGGAAGTGGCAGTTGTGATCCTGTGGTTGTACTGACAAGTGAAGGTTTCTGACCATAGACAATTTCATAAGGGCTTTTGCCCGTATTGCAATTGACTTGTGTTCTGCAGACCATAAGGGCGGTTGGTAGCATGTCAACCCAGGTTTTTGGATTGTTGGCAGATAACTTACTGAGGGCTTCCACTAGAGAGCCATTTAGTTGTTCTACGCGTTCATTTGCTTGTGGGTGATAAGGGCTGGCTGTGATGTGTTTTATTCCATTTTTGACAAGATAGATGTTGGTGTCAATAGCTTTGATTTCAGTGCCTCCATCTGTGATTAAGAGGTTGGGCTTTCCAAACTTAGCTATGATCTCCTTGTCAATGAATTGTTGCACGTTGTTGCCTTTGCGCTCTTTTGTGGCTTGTGCTACGTGCCACCTGGTTGCATAGTTGATGGCTGTGATGATGTACTTTTTGCCTTTGCTTTCACCAGGCATAGGTCCCACAACATCTAACAACCATACCTTGAAGGGTTGTGTGATGTATACAGGTACTACTGACTTGGGTGGAGCTTTGGTTTGGGCATACTTTTCACAGACCTCACATTGTTCCAGTACTTCTCTGATATCATCTAGCATGTTGGGCCACCAGTAGCAGGTCTTGATATATTCATGCAATTTTTTGCTACAGGTGTGTCCCAAGTCTCTGTGATAACAGAGGATTGTGTCAATATTTTGTGTTGACGGGACTTAGGGTACAGTGGCACTATTTGGAAGGATTTGGTGGAGGATACCATATACGTTTTTGAACAGATGTCTGTTCTTGAGGACTTTCTCTTGGATGTCCATTGATGTGCCAGGTGGGAATCCTTCCTGGAGATTCCCCATGATTAACATGGGCCAGTTGGGGTTTCCTTAAGTGCAGAGGATGTGTTTATTGTATAGCCTTGATAGGGCGTCTGCAATAAGCATTTCTCTGCCTGGCTTGTATTCAATTTGCATGGGGTATCTCTGTATGAGACTCATCCATTTGGCTTGTCTTCTTGAAAGGTAAGTTGTGTTTTAAAGAATATCAACAACTTGTGGTTAATGAGTACTTTGAACGTCTGGGCTCCTTCTAGATAACATTGCCATTTCATGAGACAGTGTATGATGGCAGCCAACTCCTTATCATGTATAGGGTATCTTTGTTTGCCGTCCAATAGCTTCCTGGATTCATATGCCACAGGGAGGAAGTCTTTCTGGGCCGTTTGGATACAGAGGACTCCTCCTATGGCATAATCAGAGGCGTCAGTTTCTAGCTCATAGATACCCTTGCAGTTTGGGTATTGCAAGATGGGGGCGGTGATCATGCACTCCTTCAGCTGGTGGAAATGTTGATCTTGTCAAGGTGTCCAGACAAACTTGGTTGTTTTCCCAGTGATGGCTGACAAGGGTGCTTTCAGAGCGCCCCAGTCAGGGATGAATCTGCGTACATAGGCTATCATTCCAAGGAAAGTGCAGAGTTTGCTCTTGTTCCTTGGGGCTGGTATCTCTGTTATAGCGCGTATTTTGTCTGGATCAGGCTTGATACCGTCCTTGCTAATGATGTGGCCAAGGAAGGGGAGTTCAGTTGAGAAGAACTCAAATTTAGATGGTTTGGCAATTAGTTGGCTTTCTTGCAGGGTACGGAGGACTACGTGTACATCTTCCCAGTTGTTGCAGGTTGTGGCTGTAAATGATGATGTCATCCAGGTAGATGATTCTCTTTCCCAATGTGTTCCTTGAATACTTCATTCATGAAGGTTATAAAGGTACTGGGAGCATTTGTCATGCTGGAATTGAGGACAACACATTCAAAGGATCCATATTTAGTTTGATATGCAGTCTTTGGAATGTCTTCAGGTTTCATGCAAATTTGGTGGTAACCTGCTGTCAAATCAATTTTTTTGTGAAGATTTGGGACCCCCCAGGGCATCAAAAAGGTCATCAATTAGGGACAGGGGATACCTGTTCTTCATTGTGACCTTGTTGAGGGCCCTGTAGCCTGTGACCAGGCAGAGGCCTCCATCTTTCTTTGCCACAAAGAAGACAGCAGCACCAAAGGGTGACTTTGAAGGTCTGATGAGGCCTTTCTTGAGTGCTTTGTCAAGGTAGGCTTTCAGGGTGTTGTCTTCTTGTGGTGTGAGGCAGTAGATGGGTTGCGCCTTAGGCACGCTACCTTTCAGGTTGATCTCATGTTGTATACCCCAATCAGGGGGCAGCCCTGGTAGTGATTCCTGGAATACAGAGGGAAACTCATTGACTAACTGATCTCTGATTGGGTTCTGTTTTTGTTTTATTTTGGTGTTTTTGAAGTGGATGACTTCATATGTACACGTGCACCAATTGATTTTGCTGATGTCAGTTTCTTTCTCTGTTTCCGTGATCTTTACAAATATGTGGCCCCTCATGAGGGTGTCAAGGTGTGTTGGGTACACGTGATGGTGGACTTCTCCTTGCTGGATAGTGAGGGTGGCACTGTCCCAGTCTATGTGAGGCTTTGTTTTTTGCATCCAATCTAATCCAAGTATGATATTGTATTTGGGGATTGAAATGATGGGGCCACTAATTGTTGTTTGGACGTCTCTAATTTGGGCTTGGAAAGGTTTTGTCTTGTGGGTAACTGGTGTGCTGCGGTTGTCTGCCATGATGACTCTCTTGATGTTACTTCAAATGGTAGGTAACTTAATGAGGTCTGCAAAACTCTTGTTAATAAGCAATTGGTTGGCTCCAGTGTCAAATAGCGCTGTGCCCTGGTATCTTCAAAAACAGAAAGGATAGGTAAGGAGTTTATTTCCAGATTAGGCAGTAAACAGTAGAGGGTTGCTGGAGGGAACCTAGATCATGGTGATGGAGTCCACAACCTGTTCTCTGTACAAGTCTTGTGAAGAGGGGGAGGGCAGCTTGCCTAAGCACTCCCCTGAGCTTTTCCCTCCTTGTTGGTATCTTCAGTGCTAGCCTGGCTGGCTTGTGCAGTGTGATTCCTGTTTTAAGGCTGGGTACTGTTGGCTTGGTGATTTTGCTTGTTGGGACAAGACTCTCTCTTCACTGCGGGGTTTTTCTTGCATTTGTTGGAGGCGAGTAGATTGTCAGACTTCTGAGCTGCGTGTTTCCCTTCTAGGAATACATCCTCAAGGTTATTGCAGTAGGTCATGTTGAATTGGCATCTGATATGTGTAGGAAGGCCATTATAGAAGTCTAAGCATGGTCCAGGTTCATCAAAATTGATGGTGTTGGGCGCACAGTCACGTAGTCCTTCATATGCAGCAATGTATTCCTCAATGGTTCCTGTCATTTTGAAGGTTTGGAGTTTGGTCATAATCACCACGTCTGAATCCTTCATGGAGAACTTTTTGAGGAATGCGGCTTTGAATATTTCCCAGTTTTCCTTCTGGTCAGGATGTTGAGCCAGCCATTTGGTAACAAAACGTGAAGCAGTCCCTGTGACGTGAAGGGCAATTTTGCTAACCCAGAGTCTTTAGGGGTACTCCACTTGTTCAAATTTGCTCTCAGTACTGTTGATCCAAAGAGAGGCGTTCTCACAGTATAGTCCTGAAAAGATGCCAATCTCAGCGGTATGTAGGTGTTGAAACACAATATTGGGTATCTCAGGTTGTGTAGACGCTGTTGTGGCTGGCATGGTAGGGAAAAGTCTGCGAGTTTTGAGAGTGTTGTACTGGCCAATGGGTATAAGGATATTATCTTAGATGACAAGTCCAGGGGGGACGTCTTGTCCTACTTTGTAATCTCTCCAACTGTTAGGGAGTGACATTGCTTGGGTTCTTTTCTTGGGAGGAATTTTTCCTTTGAGTTGGGTAGGTATGGATAACCTACCTGTGCTACCACTGTCAATTTTATACTTCTGGGAAGTATAATAAACAAAATAAAGGGGAAAATTAAGAAGAGAATGATACTTTATTTGATATTAATATAGAATATTATATAGTATCATGACAAGCCACATGTTGTTCATGCACGTCATGGAGGTCATGGGGCTTATCTGAGTAATGTTCCTCTTGAGTCACAAGGCTTAATCAAGTTGTGTTCCATTTAGGACCTGGATTTAGTGATCCCCATCATAGATGGTTAACTGATAATAGTACCACCAGTTTATTGACTAGGCGGTGAACCACTTGGTGAGCCACTTGGTGATTTACTTGGAGTGTTAATTCCCCAAGAGGGAGTAATCAAAGATGTTGCAACAATTGTGATGATCCACATGGAGGAAGTTTGAAGGTGAGGGCTGATTTTGCTGAAATAAAGACTCAATGCTTGAAGTTAGAGAAGGATAGTGGACTAAGACAGGTAAATGTTTGGTAGGAAAGGATGGCATCCCAGTCTATTAGATAATTTATGGCTGCTAGAGCTGAAGGGTGTCACAACCTAGTAGGTAACTTATGGCTATTGGGAAAGAATGGTGCTCCAACCTAGTAGGTAATTTATGGCTTCTAGGGAAGGATGGTGCTACAACCTAGTAGGTGACTTATGACTGCTTGGGAAGAATGAGCTGAGATAGCTCTGTGTCAGGACCATCATTTATGATGATCACAACACTTATTCCTTTACAGATTGTGTAGATAAGGGTAAACCTTATTTTTTCATTTGGTAGCAACAATTTTGAAATAATTGATTCTTGAAACTATAAAGAAGGAAATGAAACTATTAAGTTAAAGGGTGATAATAAGCATTTACCTTTAAGTTCAAACCCAAAATTTAAACCCAAGACTTTCAGAAAATTCTTCCCTGACTACAGCAATATTTCTGTTATATATAAGAATCAAATTTTAGGTATTTCAATATACCCAGAAACCAAAAAATTATGGAATTATTCATTTAGTTGTTTAAATATGGACCAGGACAGGGATTGAACCCAAAACCCTAAATTGAAATCAACAGTTAGTTTAAAGACTAAATTTCAACTTAAATTACCTATATATAATGATTCAATTCATTTGCCTTTGGTTTCCAACTTTGTTTTGCCTCTGCAAGTGTAATAATTCATTAACACACGTCACTTACTGCTTGAAAGCTGATTAGCTGCCTCTAACCTTTTTGCCGCTCTTGGATCCAATCCGTATAGTAGATAACCAGGCTCTGTACTTGATCTGTCCTTTAATCAAGATAATGAATTGCTTAATTACCTAAAATCTTGTGGCTGGCTCTTGGTGCTTATCCTATCAGTTCTTGATCCTACACTTTAAGCCTCATATTGAGGCACAGTTGAGACAGGTAGTCATGATTATCATTATATTTATGAAATTCATTTGTAAATCCTCTCATAGTTCAAGATCCTCTTAAAACTGTTCCATCCTATTTTTGGGTATTTAAGTGAACAGTTTTTACCCTTCATACTTGTTCCAACAACAAAGAATTATTTCTACTCTATCTCTGCCCACACCTATTTCTCTTATTCTTATTTTGAAACTATGAATGGAATTTTATTCCTGTTCTGGTTTCTATCTTCCTTCTTGCATGTGGTGCTAGCCTTAGAGAACCCAACTTCAACTACTGACTGACACAGTTCATCCCCAGACAATGCTCACCAGAAGGATTCCCTTGCTTATGGTTGGTTTAAATACCCCTCTGGTCACTGGGGGCACAAATTTCACTATGTTTGTTCTTTCACTCCTCCTTCTCCAGAAGAACCTTTGCTGGATAGACCCAACACTTCTTTCTACCTGTTAACCTATGTGGTGGGATACTACCTGCTAGGTTGTGTGAGAGAGAGGGGCTAAACTAACTAAGTTTGGCTCCCATCCCGGCGAGATGAACCACCAGGATACCGCCCAGTGGAGTACTGGGATAGCCGCTTGGAGGGGGGACCAAAGAGAGGATGCAGGGGACAGATGAGGAAAGTATGCATTCAACCCCATCAGCACTAGCCCAGTGAGTAACAAGGGTATGCAGGTGGGATCATGAGGCAACCGCACAGGAGCTAGGAGGGGTACTGGAGTGCCTTCATCCAAGCTAAGAGTAGTAGGCGCCGGCACCACCTCCAATGTGGGGGCTGGCATAGTGTAATCTGCAGCGGAGAGTTCCAAGTCATTGCAAGTCAGGCTCTTGATAATTTTCTTGCCCAAAACAAGAAGCTCACCCAGGAGGCGCAAGAGACTAGAGGGATTGTCTCCCAAAAAGCAAGCAGAAGCAGAGAATTGTGACCATAGATTGAGGGCATTTGTCTTGAGTAGAACCATAAAAGGATCCAAAGTGAACACCGCAAATTTTACAACAGAGAGGATCATAATTGAAAGGCCTGCAAAATTTGGAATTTTTGGGTGTAATTTTTAGATCTCCAAGTTATAGAAAAATAAGAGATTGGGTAGTCACAAGAGAAAATTGCGTGGGAGGCAGCAAACAACACTTAGAGGCCTTGGTGACGGTTTCAGGTAGCTTGGGCGGGCGTAAAGATGCATATCAGGTTCAAATTCAATAAAATCAAGTAAAAACTTAAACTTAGAGTAAGATTTATAAGAATCTTTAAATGAAATTTAGAGTTTGAACAGTAGTTTTGAAAGCGTAAACTGCAGGCGTAACAATTAAGTGATAAGCCTGATCAGAAGGACTTGAAAAGGGTGACTGGGTTCAATCAAGATAATACAAAGGTAATGTTTAGCACAATAATGATTAACACTTTGTTTAAAATCAAGGGAGACTCCAGTAGAGTCAACAACTTAAAAAAATTTTGGCAAAGTTTTAGCAACAAATCCTAGGGTTTTAATAATTTGAGAATTGACAAGCAAGGGACACAAAGTCCCCTGACATTGTTAAAGGGGGGGATTGCTAAGAAATGGGCACATGACCACTTTGGCTTGCATCTGATTGGCAGGAAGAGAAATTTTTCTGGACAAGACCAGGGACACTGAAAAGTTTCAAGTTAATTTCCGCTGCTCCACCTGATTGGCTAGAGTCCATCCCAGGCATTTGGGATTCACTTGATTTTCCGGTTGTTGATGTGGCATCATTTGATTGGGCCTTTTTGATAATTTTTAAGAGAGGACAACACCATGATAACAAACAATCCAAATTGATCAGCGTTTCTTTGCAGGCCAGGACAACCAAAGCAGGGGGATCTGCAGGGTAGTTCAGAACAAATCTCTCATCAACAGTATGGGCTAAATCTTCTAGGGAATTTAGTGGCTTGGCTGTTGTTTTTGGCCCTTTTTTGGTGCAGCAGGGGAAAACGGTTTGATCCAAGGCCAAGGGTGGCAGTGGATTTACAGGTTGCTTCAGCTCTATGATGGAAAGATTCGCCTATATGGGCCATTTAGGCCATCTCACCATGATCATGGTTCCCATTGGATCATTAATTGTAGGGCTCAACTTAGGGGCTTTGGCCCATCAGGTAGGGAAATCATTCCCTATCAAGTGGGTCCCTGACAAAGACCTTCCCTGTGCTTCCGCAAGGTTTAAAGATAGATTAGAATCTTTGGCCAACAATAAATTCAAGCAAAAAAACTATTTAGTCAACTTCCTGCAGCCAATAAAATGCTGCAAATCATCAGATGATGTTGGCCACGCCTGCTCTAGCTGCCAGGCTCTGAAAAGTAGTTACTGGACTGTTAATGTATAAGAAACAGTTGTGAGTATCAAGCCAGTATGTTTAAAACAAAGAATTGTTCCTATGATTAAATCCTCCTAAGTAAGCTAAAACAGATGATATTAAGTTGAAATGTTTAAAGATAGTGTTTAAGGATTCAACTGGCATTCTTAGAAACTTCAAACTATTTCTGTTACACAACAGATCAACTCATATCCCCAATTTCCCTCAATCAAATGACTATATAAGATTTTGAGTTTAAACTTGCTCAATCAATAAAGAGTTTAAACCCTATTTTATATTTTTTTAAGACCTTTGGAAATCTTCATGTGACTGCCTAATCCTTTCCCTTATTGGGAAATCAGGCTTAAATGGGTTATTCTAATTTTGGTTTGTACCTTAGTACATTCAACTGTTCAGATGAAAACATGTCCCAGATCCGGAACAAGCATCAAGTATTGTGATAATGGGAAGTGGGCCCCAGTGGTCCCAGGTAGATGGTATGCTGACTCCTTGCTTTTTTTAACCCACCTACCAAGAAAAATTCCTCAATCTGCGTCTTCTGATCCTATGCACACTAGTCTTTCCCTTCCGTTTGCTTCCGTTTCCTTGCTTGCCTACCTGGGTGAATATGCCTTCCTTGGCTGGTTCAATCCCCTATTGGGAAGATATTGAATTATTGGGGAGTTATAACACCAAGGTATTGTTTCTGTGCTAATCATCTCTATGATCACTGTTTTAAACCCTTCTGCACTAATCCACCATGTTGGGCAGCTTTTCCCCGCAGGGTGGGTTCCTGACACTCTGAGATATTTTTCCCACTTACAGGAGGTCTGCAGATAGCAAATCTTACCTAGTTTGGGGGTAAGGTTTCCCTGCCTATGTCTTATTGTTAGCTTTGATGAGGTCTTAAAGCCACCAGAAAGGCATGTATATACCCAGGAACTTTATCAAGGTAGTTGCTTGGGGAAGCAGCTGCAGAACTTGGTAATGAATAGGTCTCTGGGAAGTAAAGTTGATTACTTTACAACTGAAAGCTCAAACTAACTACTTGAGTGAGTAAAAACAACTGCACAGACATGATGGTTGTCTGTGGTTGATGACCTAAAGTGGTGGTCACTGATGGGGGCCTATTTAGATGCCAACTCCCTTTTAGACCTATTGCCTGAGTCTGAGGCGCTATTATGTAGACTACAGAGAAAAACAGAACCTCAATGTTTCATAGAGAAAGGCAGAAACTTGATGGTTCATAGAGAAGGACTTGTAGAAAGACTGGAAGATGAAAGAGAAGAACTTGCAGAAGACTGAAAGATAACAGAGAAGGACTTGCAGAATAAGTGAAAGATAACATAGAAGGACTTATAGAAGGAATGAGTAAAGATTATCAGAAGAAAACTAGAAGTTGAGTAGAAAATAGTTGGACAGTTAAAGATAGAAAGAAAAAGAAGTAAATAATTAAAGAAAGAATTAAGAAAAATAATTAAAAAAGAAATGATAAATAAATTAAGAAAGAATTAAAAAATAAACAAAGAAAAAATAAACAGTTAAAAGAAAATAGACTGTGGATTTATTAGAGGTTGTTTTATTAATAAGAAGCAAGAGCAGACAGAAACAGTACGGGAAAACTCTGAGGACAAAGGCAAAAGTTTTGCTGAAACCACAGGAAATAGTGAGAAGCAAGTGGCAGGTGGTTTTGAACTCCTCCAATGGGAGAAAAACGCAGGGAAACATGGAAAAATGTTGAAGAAATTAAAGTGTGAAAATACCTTAAGTAAAACATAGTCAGAAGCAATTGAGTTTTCCCAGACAAACATGACAGATGTTGTGTTCTGAGGCGCGGCACAGACACACAACACAAAATCCTAACCTTAGGATTGGATTTGTACTAAGTCTCAGTTAGATGACAGGGACAACTATACAATTCCCTTGTGGCCCTGGAAGAATAATCTCTACTATTTATGGCTAGAGAGAGGCGTGGAAGTACTGAAGACACAAAGACAAAAATGTAAATAGAACTTAATTTTTATTGGTGAATATGAAATGTAATATATAGTGGTTAGAAATACCACAAAACACTACCAGTACGGTAGGATCACTTGCCACCAGCATGAGTGGGGCAAGTGAGTTGCGCAGGATCAAGAAACCAAGCAATTGTGATTCCTGATTCAGTCATCAACTCATTTCAAGAGGCAAAAGCAAAAGCGAGATATGTGTCTTTGAAATGGCCCACCAAAGGTGAAATTGATACATGGTGAATAGCGGTATTCACAACATTGCCCTCCCCTAGATTGGCCTTAGGGGGTGGTACTTGTGGAGAAACTTGGCATGAACTTGAGCAAAAAGATAACCACTGGAGAGGAGCTTCACAGTGTATTTGGACCCTTGTTTGAAGGTCACTTCCAAAGGGCCAATCCACAGAGTGTCCAGCTTATGCGCGCACCCCCTACTCTATGTTGGTAGTAAAGAACATTGTTGCCAACATCAAATTCAGGCAAGGGGGAGCATCCAGCATTATTGGGAGAAAGTTCAAGCATCTTAGTCTTGTATGCAAAAGTGTAGGCAGTGGCCTGTATATTGATTATGCGGTTGACTAGATCCTTGATGTGGTTGTCAGGATTCATGGCTTTATAAGAGGAAAGCAGGGGGCCCCCAAGAGCAATGGGGTATTAGCCTCTTGCCCATACAGCATAGCAAAGGGGGAGTACCCAGTGACACAATGTTTGCTAAGGAGATACATAAAGAGAGCAGCAGGTAAGTATAGGTCCCAATTAGCAGCGTCAGAGTAGGTGAGCTTCCTCATGATGGAGACAAGTGTTGAATTTGCACACTTGACTGCCCCATTGGTAGAAGGGTTGTAGGGGGCAGAGAAAGACTGGTGGGACCCCAAAGCTTTGACAACAGAGGTTACCAGCTTGGCATTGAAGTTAGTCCCATTATCTGAGAGCAACACTTGAGGACAGCCATGGCAGTATAAAACATCTTGTAACAGGAAGGCAGCAGTTGTCTTAGCTTTGATGTCCTTTGTAGGGAGAGCCTCTATTCACTTGCTGAAGTGATCAACAGCAATCAGGATAAAGCGGCACCCAGAATGTGAGTGGGGGAGAGGACCTACCACGTCAATGCTGACAGTATGAAAAGCATGTTGAGGGGGAACTAATTTGAACTTGTGGGCCATAGCTCAAGGCCTCTGCAGCTGACAGTTATGGCAACTAGCTATGACGTCTGAGATTAGCAGGCAAAGGTTTTCCCAGAAGTAATTCTTCTGAAGCCAGTCAAAAGTCTTAGTGATGCCTCCATGCCCACTCTCTTTATGAGCTTGTGACACCAACAAGAGGTAAAGACTGGGTTGTACATAGGGCAGATACTGATCTCGTATCTTTTTGAAGAGTTGATTGTTGTGTATGAGGGTATCTTTGGATAGCTTGGACAAAGCCAGTCAAACCTCTTCTGTTTCACTCTCCCAAGAAGAAGGGCATCCAATTAGTCCGTACAACTGGTCAGCCTCTGCAGGATGTAAAGCAAGAATGGGCATTCTGGATAGCCCATCAGCGTTCTGATGTTGAATCCCAGGGCAATGGAGCACAGTGAAGTTGTAACCTTGCAGACGTAGGGCCCATCTAGCTAAGCGCCCTTCTGGTTCCTTATTTTGTTGTAACTATTTAAGCAAAGCGTGGTCAGTGACAACTATGAAATGGGTACCATACACTTAGTGGCAGAACTGTTTGACTGCATACAACACAGCAAGACACTCCTTCTCAGTGACACTATAATTCTTATCATGCTTTTTTAGCACGCAGGAAGTGTAAGCACAGGATGGTCTACACCCTTGTTGTCTAGTTGGGCCAGAATAGCTCCAATAGCAGGATTGCGAGTGTCAGTGTATAGGATGAACTCCTTATCATAGTTGGGATACACTGGGATTGGCGCCTCTGAGTTTTTGATTAAGGGTTTCAAAGGCTTGCTGTTGACTGGTGGTCCATTCAAAAGGAACATTACGTAACAGCTGGACTAGAGGTTCACTAGTATTGACAAAGTCAGGGATAAACTGTCTGTAGTAGCCCATCATCCCTAGAAAAACTTGTACCTCTTGCAGGTTGGTGGGCAGAAGCTTTTTTAATGGCCTCAACCTTCTTAGTCATTGGGTGAATCCCTTTCTGGGTTACTTCATGGCCCAAGAATTCAAGATGCTCTTTGAAGAAGGCACACTTTGTCACAAGTGACAAACTCCTATGGACTATGATGATTGAAAAGCCTTAACTACAGAATTTGAACCCTGATCCCCTGCAGGCTGGTGGCCTGCAGTTTTTTAGCTCAAACCAGAGCAGGATTTGACTTCAGAAAATCCTTTGAAGCTTGATGAATCTAATTCACCTACATCAACACCTCCCACGCTAAAGGTTCCTGTTAACTTGACCAATAAGCAGGCAGTTCCAGCCATAGATCCTGAAATAACTCGGGCCCACACGGAAGGGGAGACAGAGAAACTTCCCATAGAATGCGGGCCACCCAGAGACAACCAACCCCACAACCCAACTAGGAAATTTGAGCATTCACAGTTTGAGCCAGCCAATGAAATAATCCCCACAATGGATACCACCAAAGACTGGGAAGACCTAGTAAACTGGAAAATCCGGACCAAGGGAATTTGTGAAAGTTTTACCATGACAGATGGGCATACTTATACCCTGGACCGCTAGGAAGATGCCTATTGCCATTCTTGCAATAAAGTGACATGAACCTTTGGTTCAACCAGATCATAGCTTATTTTTTAATTAGTTCTACTTCATTTACAGCCTATGTCTTGCAGTTTTTCACCCAACGTTCACCTACCCCAAGAAACCGTGGACCAGCCGCCCAACCTTTACTGTCTACCAGGAGCTCCCTTTGGCCCATTACATTTCACCAAGTACCCACCTAACCCAGTGTATTTGGAGTTTACTCTAGAGGGAATCCTAATCCACGACCCTGAAGCTAGAACTAGAGAGATGGAAGTCCTTTACAGAGAAGGCACCAAAATTATCTGGCCCCCTCTGCTATTCCGCAACAAGTATAATTTCCTGCCCGCATATTTGGTTCCAATGACACTGCCCCTCACCTGCAGCCCAACTGCCCACAAAAATCTGTTGCCACTAATGAATCCACTTCCACCCAGATATTTGGGGTGATGTATATCACTCTCACTGGACTGATTGATTCTATGGTGCCTGTAAGCGGACCTTGGGCATTCCTTGGAGAATTTTTATCTTATATTGTAAAGTTAGCCCCAATCTTGTGATAGGCTCTCCCTGCTGGGCCCAAAGGCCGTCTGCCTGCAAGTTCTCAGGAACCCCCCACTGGTTGAATCCCTGACACACTTGGAAGGTTTTAGTTTGAGGCCAGCTTCTTGAATCTTTAGGAACACCTCTTTGAGGTGAGCCAGGTGGTTGGTGAAGATAGCGCTGAAAACTGTTATATCATCCAAGTATACTAGGACGCACAAAAACTTCAAGTTGCAGAGGATGAAGTACATGGCCCTTTAGAAAGTGACTGGGGCGTGCAGAGTCCCTGCGGCATGCAAGTAGGCTCAAAAAGCCTTTCAGATGTAATGAGCGCGGCTTTTTGGCAATCCTTGGTAAATAGGTCAACTTGCCAGTATCCAGATTCCAGATCCAATGCAGAGAAAAACTTAGAGCCTCCAAGACGTTGAAGAGCATCATCAATACGCAGCAAGGGGTGTGAGTCCTTCTTGATCAAAGAGTTCAATTGGCGGTAGTCCATCACAATACAATGAACTCCATCTTTCTTCTTTAAGATGAGTAGCAGGGATGCACAATGACTTTGGGAAGGTGCCAGCAGCCCAGCGTCCAACAGTTGTTTGAGCTCTTTAGATACCTGGGTGTCCTCCACACGGCTGCAGCAATATGGTTTAGAACAGAAGGGAGGAGCATTGCCAGTGTCAATCTGATGGATAACGCCTTTGGATAACCCATATTTGGTACTGTCATTAGCAAAGATGTCAGAAAATTGGTCTAGCAAGTCTAGAACCTCTTTCTGTTGAACCAGGGACAGCTGTGGAAAGTCTTGCGCAGTGAACAAGGATAGGACTTGGGGTTCATCCTCAGGTAGGTTAAAATCTTGGAACATGCTAAAGGGATGAAGAGACAGGACATCAGGAGCAATCAACAACTTGCCATATCCAACAACCTGCCCCCTAGACACGGTCATGGAGAGTGCAGTCAGGTTGGCTACCAACAATTGAACAGGGTCCTTATGGGAGACATCTAGGATTCCAGGACAGAGATAAGGTTTGTTGTGCCCTAAAGAGGGGGGAGTACAACTCCAAGAAGGTTTGTTCAGGTAGTTCATATGATATCTGGGAGTCTATGATGGCCTGGGAGCCAGGGGGGATGGTGACAGCGGACGTGTCTAGGAGAGGGATCCCTTCAGACGCAGGACAAGCCATGGGTGGAAATTTCATGTTTGAAGAGTGAGTGCAATATTTGAGGTTGAAAACCCCAGTGGGATATTCCAAGGCAGATGTTTTGAGACGTTTCCCAGGAACTTTAACTGGCTCTTCAAAGATCAGAGGGACTTTTTATCCCAGAATAGAGAGGTAACCATCTTTCAAGTTGATTATCCCATTATATTCCCTAAGGAATTGAGTGCCAACTAAGAGATTATAACTCTTGTTTTCCAAGACAACTGCTGGCGCAGCTAGGAGAAGCTTGCCAAACCGCATGGGTAGAGAAGAGTATGCCCCTATGGCGCGGGTCATAGACAGTCCAGCTGTGCCATATGACTGGTGATAATTAAGATCAGGGGCAAGTTTGAGTTTCTTCACAAGCTTGGAGGATACAACGTTGACTGGAGAGCCAGTGTCTAAAACGGCCTTGATCTTTACTTTTTGAATATATATCTCTACTCAAGTGGTAGTACAACCAAAGGGTGGAAGGACAGCCAAGATATCTTGAGCCTCTGCTAGTTCCTTATCCTACTTATCAATCATGCATCTTAATCCTGGGAACTCCTTATAAACATTTTGGAGAGGGAGAGAAACAGATACATTCTTGAAGACAGCGTCAGCAACCTTGGCAGCTTCTTCTGAAGACTCCACTAGCACGGGGGACCTCTTAGCCTGAGTGAGGTAAGGGCAAGAGACAACTTCTTTGGCTTCAGGCAAAGGCTTAGCAGTAGTTGTAGTCTTTCCTGATTGCAATTTATAGGGGACTGTAATGGTTTCAGGAACAGCCAGTAAAGAGTACCCATATGCATTGGCATTGTCAGTATCAGAGTCATCCAGGTCAGAGTCATCAGAGATATTGTGAAGCAAGAGGAGGATAGGAGGAGCCTCATTATCAGCAGGCTCAGAGTCAGATATAGAGGGAGGGATTGAAAGAGACTGGGAAGAATTGTCAACCAAGAGTGTCTCTGCCTTTAGGTTGACTGTTCTTTTCCTGCCTGCTCTTTTGGATCAGCTCCTTCAACCTGTGGATTGGTGCAGACTTGATAATGGTGACCTATCTGACCACATTTGTGGCAACCTTGGCATTGAGGAGAATTTTGTGAGTTCATGGTAAGAATTTGAGGACCACGGGAAGACAAACTAGAGTTAGAAGCAGCTCAACTTTCCCTAACAACTGCTCCAGAATGGGTAAGGTACATGTCCTGCAATAGCGTTTATATGCTCTTCATAGAGGAAAGCATAGCTTTATGGGCTTTGAAGTGAAGGCACAGAAGCTGGTTAGCTTTGAGAGCTTGAGTGCAAGCCATGTAAGCTTCATGGGCTGCTAATTGTCTGCTTGTTATCAGTTGTTGTCCTTCCATGTATAATCTGTCTGCAAACTCGGCTAGCGTCTCTTTAGGTTTGAAAGCAATGTGCATAAAAGCGACCTTTTTACTTCCAGGCTAAGTTCACCACCAAACTTGTCAATCAGAAGCTGCTTCATATCTTCCCATGTCTCAATGGTGGGTAGTTCAGGCACCACCACCTCCTGGCAAATTGGATGTAGACAGGTCAGAATATGCTCTTTCTTAACCTTGTCTGATGCTTGTCTCATGGCAGTTTTGTAGATAGTTAGGAAAGCTGCAATGGTTGAGGTTCTGGGATCAAAGACTTGCTTAAAGGTAGGCTTAAAATGTGCTTTGGGAGTTGGACCACCATTGTTGCTATCAAAGACGTTTATACACAGGGAAAACTCTGCTTTGGATTCAGAGGGGAGCTGTCTAGCCCATAGCTGACAAACACTCTCTTCAAGGGTAGTCAGAGTTTCAACAGCGCAGGCACCCATATTGACAGCTTTAGTGGTCTGTTGTGCAGTAGCATCTAGGTGTTGACCTTGGGTGGTCACTACTGTGGAGAGCTCAGCCAGTCAAGAAGTAAGGGATGGCCCCACTGAGAGGCAAGGGACAAACCTGTTGTTCACAGAGTTGATCAAGCCATTCATCTCTTGTACGTCTCTATCCAGCTCAGTATGGTCCCGCTTCAAATGATCCACCTTGTTAGCTAGGGCAATTATTTCACTAGCACATTGGATATAAGGGGCTCCTGGTAAGCTAGGGCAGCAACCATCTTTGTCAACAACCCCCACTGGACTAGCAGCAGTTGCCATCATCTCACGTAGGGTGGCAAGTTCTTGCTGTAGCTCTGCAATTTAAGCAGTCAACTCAAGAACCTGGGGGTCAGGTTGAGGCGCCTCAGCAGGACATCCTTGACTGTGGGTAGTTGTATGTAGCTCTTGAATAGCGTCCCATATTCTCTGCTCTTGACCTGCCAAGTCATCAGAAGGGGGAGAGGGCGGAACATCTGGCTTGGGCGTAGCTAATTAATTCACTTGACTCTGGAGTTTGGCTATAGCAGCAGCGGTGGCAGCTCTCTCTTGATCAAACGCCGTACTGAGTTAATTAGGCCGTTAGCAGCAAAGTTTGCTACCTGCTGTAGTTGCTCAAATAAATACGTGCTGAATGCATTGAGCTGCTGCACAAGTTGTTTGAAGTCGGTGAGATAAGCATTTAAAGTGGAATCTACTTGAGTTTGCCAGGATTATTCTAGCTGGTGAAACTTGAGTAGATGCTCTCTCACGTATTTGGGGATGGACTGGCGCATTTGTTCAATAGAATTAACCAAACAGGTCTGGGAGGTAACAGAGTTGCGCTGATTGTCAGATACAAGGAAAACAGGGAATGGACCCAATGTTGGTAGACAGCAAACTGATCCCAGTGATGAGTAACCGCTTCTTGTAGAGACAAGGTTTCTTGGACGTGGAGCCCCAACATCATTTGATGGTGGGCCAAGTCAGGCTGTACAAAGGACAATAGTAAGTGCTCAGCAGAGCCAGCTTCTGAGAGGAGATGCTGTGGAATTTAAGGAGCCACAATCAATCCATAGTATTCCACTTGACTGAAATGCAGCTGAAGGCAAGGGATGGCTCCTTCACGGGCTATCCCAAGGGCTACTGCCATGACTTGTTCTAATTCAGGGATACCCATGGGGTAAGCAACTAGGCAGGGACCATTCCCAAGGTTCAGTATAGTATGGGTAATAGGTGGGTTGGCAATATCTTCCTCAATAGGAGGGCTAGTAATTTCAGGTGAAGTTGGCTCTTGTATAGGCGGAGGCAAAGGACCTGAAAACGTGGATGAAAAGGGATAACCAAGGGGCTTACAGCCCCTGTAGTGAGCACCATTTTTGATGTGTTCTGACGCGTGGCACAGACACACAACAGGAAACCCTAGCCTTAGGATTGAATTTGTACTAAGTCTTGGTTAGATGACAGGGAAGGCTATGCAATTACCTTGCGGCCCTGGAAGAATAATCTCTACTAGTTGTGGCTAGAGAGAGGCGCAGAAGTACTGAAGACACAAAGATAAAAATGTGAATAGAACTTAATTTTCATTAGTGAATATGAAATGGAATATATAGTGGTTAGGAATACCACAAAACACTACCAGGACGGTAGGATCACTTGCCACCAACATGAGTGGGGCAAGTGAGTTGCGCAGGATCAAGAAACCAAACAATTGTGTTTCCTGATTCAATCATCAACTCACTTTGAGAGGCAAAAGCAAAATCAAGAGATTTGTCTTTGAAATGGCCCACCAAAGGCAAAATTGATACATAGTGAATAGCAGTATTCATGACAACAGAAATTACGGCAAAACATTTGAAACACAGAGCCAGTGTTTATCAAGAGCATGAAAACACCAGGTTTGAACCAGGGCAAAGAGCAAGTCATCCAGAGAAACTTTTTGGAAAAAGCACAAAACCTGTATGTATGGTTGGCTGCAGGGCAAAGCCTATTTTATTGATGTTTTCATTAGGTAAACAGAAGGGTTTAAGCCTAAAAAATGAGGGAATAGACAGGGGAAAGCCTGTTTTTAATTGGATGAAGTAAGTAAGAAAGTTTAATATATTATAGAGTAATAAAACCTGGATAGTTTAAACCTGCAAAAACCAAAGATCTGAGAAGAAAAGAGACTTAAAAAATGAGGTATAAAAGGGGGAACAGTCCGAAGCATGTCAGTGATTAGAAATAGTGGATTACAAAGGCCACAGGACAGAGCTAGGAGCTAGGAAAAAGGACAAAGTAGCAGGAGCCCAGGATAAAGGAACAGGAGTCCAAATAAGATGCAGGAGTTCAAGACTGTGAGAGAGAGGGATAAACTAACTAAATTTGGCTCCCATCCTGGGGGATAATCCACCAGGACACAATACAGTGCAAGACTGGTAAGGCCGCTCAAAGAGGCGTCCACAATGAGGACACAGAGGACAATTGGGGGAAGTAAGAGTCTAAACCCATCAAGAGGATTCCATCAAGCATCCAAGGAGTACACCTGGGAGCATGCTCATGGGGAAGAAACTCCTTTTCAGGAACATCAGGCTTTGCTTCCACAGAGGGGAAAGGCTTGGGGGTCCAATTTATGGGGGTTTTGAAAAACAGGTTCATGGGAAAGCAACTCAAGATTATAGCCTATAAGGCTCTTGACAAGATTATCACTGGTGACAAGAAGGTCTTGGGTGCACCCAGGAATATTGTCAAACAAACTCAGGAGATGAGTAGGGTTGTTGTGGGGTTCCTGGTCACCAGTCTCCATAGTGTGTCCTGGGTTGTAGCCAGGGACCGGCTTGGAGGAGTCGTCATTCTCCAACAGGGGTGAAAGGTTAGTGAGAAGCTTATACTTGGCTTGCATAAGGGCAAACTCCTCCAGGACCTTTCCAATTACCAAGCGAGCATCTCCATCATATACCTGGACTTCAGCAGGCGCCAGCCCTCCTGTAGGCTGATACCAATTCTGTAGTAGTCTTGCAAACTCTTCTCTGATGAACTCTCTTCCTATATTCAACATCTCTAAATGCCTTGTCACCTTCTCTCACTCCTCCTGGGCAGATTTACTAGAGGCAAACTTCCTGCACCCTAGACAATAGGATTCCTCATCCCCTGGGCTAGGATAGAAAATATGGGGTAATTGACTAATGAGACTTAAATACTCTTTTCACATGAGAAATTCAGATAGGGGTCGTAATAGGCGCTTTATTTTCTGTCAGAAGGAAGATCCCCTTAGAAACCTTCTGATATATGGCCTTGGAATAGGGAATAAGAAAGGGTTTTTGCCAATACTTGGAGTCCTTTAATAATATCTTGGACTCCTTGTACTTGGTCTTTGACTCCTGCTCCTTGATCTTGGGCTTCTTTGCTTTGGTCTTGGGCTCTGGCACTTTTGTTGTGGGCTCTGTTGTCTTAATCTTAAACTCCTGTGGTCTGAATCAGCTCTAGCTTCCTATTATTGGTCTTTTGCTCCTTCTGTAGCTTCTGGTGGCCTTTGTAATCCACTTGATCCAGTCCCTGAAGAGTCTCAGATAGCTCTCCCTTTTATAGCCCCTTGTTTCAGACCAAAAACCTCTCTTAGAACTCTGGTTCTTTAAAGCTTAAACTATACTGTTTTTCTTCTTCTATAATATATTGAACTTTTAAACTTACTTTAGCTAATAAAAGCCCTGAATTTTCCGCTTCTGCTCCCCATTTTTTAGACTTTAACTCTCAAGTTAAAGCCCTTAAAAAACTGATTAAGTAGGCTCCAGGTTGCAGCCAATCAAACGCCTTGCTTCAATGGTTCTGCCAAAACAGTTTTCCCAGATGACCCGTCCCTGACCCTGGTTCAAACTCAAAGCTGTCTTGCTCCAGGTAAACAGCTGCTCCGCGTTTTGAACAGTTTTGCCGTAATTCCCGTTACGTTTCCCTGGAGAATCTTGAGTGCTTCCACATATGTTTTACTTAGGCAAATTTTGACCCCTCAATTTTTCAACATTTCTCTGCGTTTCTCCGTGTTTCTCTCAACGTTTTGCATCTTTGAACCTGCCTGTTGCTTGTCCTTTTGCTTTCCTAGTTGTTCTTGGCAAAATTTGCTCTTTTGCCCTCACAGTTTCTCCATTTGTCTTTCAGCTTCTTTCTGATCCATTTTCTCTTTAATCTCTTCTAAAAATAACATATAGTTCTAACAAACTTTAGTTTATTTTTTCTTCTCTTTCTTTTTCCTTTTTATGATTTTCAATCCTTTCTTAATCATAATCAGGCAGTATTTAATTATTCTTTAACTTCTTCTTTATATCCAAATTTCTTCTCAAAAGTCACTAAACCAGCTCTTCTAACCACTGTATTCAGTCCAGCTAGGTCATCCTCTCAGCTTTTCAGTTCTTCAGCACAAACTTCTGGTCCTTTGGCCATCCTACACCATGATCTGCTATTCCTTTATCATGTCTTCTTGTCCTTCTGCTTATCCTTAACTAGCTCCACACCAAATCCTCACTAGGAACCTATTTTGTTCCTTTAATACACTGAACCATCTTGGTTCATTCCATTCAATATGAATTAACAGTTCATCAACTAGCCTTCACTGTGACCAAACAGTCCCTCTTTCTATTTTTCTCTGCTAATTCCATGAACCACCTTGGTTCTTTATCTCAGCCCCCATTACCAGAACTTGTAGACCCAGGCATGAGTCTACATTGAACTGGCGTTTGACTGGGCCCTCTCAAGTGGCAATCCACTTAGACCATTCAACCATAAATCTATGCCTATGTGTTGTCTTTTCTCACCCAGGTGATGAAGTCTGGGCTTTCAGTTGCAGAGTAATCAGCTCTACTTCCCAGAGGCCTGATCACACCAAGTTCTTCAGCTTGCTTCCCCAAGCAAGCCACCTTGGTAACACCTCTGAGCATGCCTATACCCTCCAATGCTCACTTTGGGTTTCCCCAAAGCTCCCATAGGGGCACAAACAAGGACACCCTGCCAGTCCGTTGGGCAGGGTGCTTACTCACAGACCTCCTGCAAGCGTATTAGGGTACGTTGAGCCCTCAGAGCTCTTTCCCTCCCTGGCAGCCCGTGTTACCCGCCAGGGGTCCACACCTACTCCCCCCCAGATAGACTAAGTTCCCTGCTTGCTATTTCAGTCTTCATCCTCCCGCAGCCACAGTTCCCTGCTAGGTGAAGTGCTATAGCCCAAAGCAGCCAACATCTTCTGCTAGGTGGAGGCAACAACTGCCTCTGGTAGTCCTTTGTTACCTATCAGCCAGGCCTTGCTTACCCCAGTAGACCATGTTACCTACCAGGCTCCCCTTACTTACCCTAGTAGACTGTGTTACCTACTAGGGTTACCTCACTTCTCCTAGCAGACCAAGTTACCTACTAGGCTTACCTCACTTACCCCTAGCAGCCCTATGTTACCTACTAGTTTACCACGTCACTAGCTAACAACGCATTGCCATTCTTTAGCATATTGTCTTTATTTGAAGCCAAATCAACCCTCGCCTGCAAAACCGCCCACATGTGGATCACCACAGTTGTCTCCCACATGATGGAGGGAGGAGGAGAGCTGATCCCATAGGTCTGGGGTGGTAGTCCAAATCATCACCAACATAGATGTCAAGGTGAACATCACAAATTTTAGGAGAGAAACCAGCATTATTTAAAGAGCTAATTGGGTTTAAAGTTCTTTTTTGAAGCAAAAACAAGCCTAATTTGTTACACAAATAGGTACGTAAAAAACTTGGGAAGTCTAAGTAGCAAATGGAACAACAAGACCAAGATATATGCTTTGAGATGAAAAGAAGAAGAGTCCAAAGGCGTATAATCTAGCCAGAGCAATGGCAAAGCAAACAGAAGACAAAATTGAACTTAAAATAGGTAATTATGTATATTTCTATACTAATTGTTGAATTCAAGTAAAACTTTCAAAATCCAAGGCGGTAAGTCACAATATATATACTAAATTTAATTCTAGGAGCTTCAAGAAAGGTGCTGTAGGCCAAAGGACAGTGTATAAGGTAAGGGAAATCTAACACTTTTACTAACAACTAATAAGAAATAAAGGGCCAACAAAATGAGGCCCAGTTTTCAAAATGTTCAAAGTTTGTAAAAGCTTAACCTTTTAATGATAAGAATGAGCAAGCAGGGGACTGAAAGTCCCCTGTCTTGCTTTAAGGGTAGAATCTGAATTCAAAGAGTCACCTGACCCAGAGATGGGATCTGATTGGCTTACAGAATAATTTTTCAGAGGGAAATCCAAAGGGTTGGAGAGTTTCTTAATAATTTCTGATCCCACTCCTGATTGACCATTGCCTATGATGTAGTTCAGGACATCATTTAAGCCAGTTGGATTAGAGTTTTTAAATTTAACTGTGGCACAACCTGGTTGGTTACCCTTGATTTTTTTAAATGAGGGCAAAACCACACCAACAAATAATCCAAATTAATTAGGAATTCCTCTTAGTTGAGGACATAAATCTGATCCTTGGTAGTTACTTACTGAGAATGGTACACCAGTAAAAATCTCTTGTCAATTTTATGAGCTAAATCCTCAAGAGAATTAAGAGGTTTAGCTTGATTTTGAGCAGAATTCTTGGTGAACTGAGGGAAGATAGTCATATCCAGGGCTAAAGGAGGGAGTGACTTTACAAAGACCAAACACAAGAAGTCCAATAAATTGTTGGAGAACAACAAGTATTGGCAAACCCCTATTGTTTTCTATATCACTAGGGCCACATAACAGAAGGTTTCTAATATTATCTTCCTTCTAAAACAAATAAACACCCATTTTAACCCCTACACATATTTCTAAGTGGTGCATTAGTTCCTATAAGTAAATTGCCTAACATCTTTTACTCTAGCCAAGTGAAAGAGGATACTTATTTCCAAAGCTGTCAAAGGTTTTCTACTAGTAAGACTTCAATGGAATAGTGATAAAGATTGACTAGACACCTTGAGATGACAGATAGAGGAAAGAAATTCATTGAGAAAGAGTTCACAAGACTCTTGAAAGATTGGTATCAGCCCCAGAGGGTCTAACTCCAGCGGAGGTTCAAGTATATGGAGGTGTCAGGAATCCACTCATTGGAAAGTCTCTCTCCAATAGAATAAAGTAGAGCTTCCAAGTTGAATTTGACTAGAGTGGACCCTACTGGAATCCCTATCATTAACATGTGCAAGAGGCAATCAAATAAGCAAAAAAATCTCCCTAGGAAGAGATTAAAATGATTTAAGAGATAATAGACACTGGTATACCCCAAAACCAACAAGGGGGCCTTGGGGTGAATAATGGGAGGAAATTGAGCTATTTCTACATATGGGGCATGGCAGCAACGTGGTCCAAAACAATACCATATGAAATCCTCTGACTTATTGGTGGGGGTAGGTTCAGGACTTTCAAAATTCATGTTGGCTTGCCCATAAATAATCAACACACAAAAGGCCCAAATCCAGAGGATGGGCTTCATGTTGTTGAAGGTGGACCTTTTGAATCTACTAATCAAGTTTTAGAAGTTTGAAAATATAGACTTATTGGGTTTGATAGAAATAAGAAATTGTTAGAGAAATTGGCTTAGGAAGGGAAGCTCAGTTTAAATACTGAGTGAAAATGTGGAGATAGTCAGAGTGGTTACCAGAGGCTGCTGTAAGGACTGATTTTGAAGTATTGTCTTGCAGAACTACAGCAAGCTGCAGCCTGCAAGGCAAGAAGCAGTAAGGTTTGGTGGTGCTTGCAGGGTGCATTTGGTCTGGTGGTTATGTGTTTGGGAGAATTTCTTATTGGGATGAGGATTATTTCCTTGGCTTGGATGATCTTTGGCTTCTGGTTGGTTTTTCAAGATGGCAGGAGGTGCAGCGGAGTTGTTTGTGGTTTTTTGGAGGCTTTGATTGGTCAATTCAAATGCTGGGGTATTTTTGGTTGATTTAGAATTTATGTAGTTTTCCTTGGTTTTGTCTTACATGTTGCTCTTATTGTCCTTATTGTCGCTCAAACCTGAAATTCTTAGGTTTAAACTAGGTTTTATATAGATTGAAAGGTTTTTGAAACTTTTTTGCATTTGCTTTTGTTTTTAGAGCAATTAAGTAAAATTCATTCATTTTTACATTTTTAATGCAGATTTGAATGCTCGTTGTTAACTATGTCCAAGGCTAAGATTTTAGACCTTGATTCAGTACAAAGGTTATTTCCAAAATCTTTGGTGCCAGTCTCAATTTCATTATACTTGGGTGTATAAGGAATGCAGTTCCTTACAGGAGGGGATGCTTGCCTAGTAATAGGAAAAGTCTTGGAGGAATTTGCTGTGATGCAAGCCAAGTACAAACTAAAACTCAGCCAGATGCTCCAACTAGGGAATGACAATCTGTTCTGGCCGGTCCCTGTGCTTGACCCAGGACACACCTTGGTAACCTCCTAGGAGCAGAAGGGCCACAATGATCATCAAATTATTGTTAATATTTTCACAGGGGGCTGTTTAAAGAGCTAAAAATAGCTATGTTTTGGATCTAGATACACAGCATAGTAAAAATATGATTTTATAGTAATAAGCTAAGCATAAATAATGAAATCAACAATAAACAAAGAGAAAATAAGAAATTGAAATTAAAGATAAAGATAATATAAATATATAAGCTGGGCAATAGGGAGTTTATCTGGGACAGGAAGAGTGATGCCTACTAGGCAGAATAGTGCAGAAAAAAAGGCATAGAGCTGGTGCTGGCCTGGGGGGTCTGGGATTGGGTGGATGTGGCTGGCAGATGAGGGGTGGTGCTGGCAGAGGCTGACCCAATTGGGTTTATTGTGATGGCTGCCATATGCCGCTTGTAATATTCTTTATCTGTCATTGGTATGATTGACTGGTAGACAGGTGTGGCACAGGGTGAGAGGCACTTGTCTTTTTGTGATTGATTGTCCATGTTCACATGAAAGACAATTTAGGAGAACAAGCCAGCCATCATCTGTCAACCAAAGAGAGACTTGTGGTCCAGGACTCCGAGATAAAGATCATTAAACATCTGGAGGCGGTGCTGCCGGACTGTGCCTCCAATATTGAAGAACACTACATCAGCCAGATTTATATCTGTGTAGCCGGCTGGGTATACTGAGGCCTGGTGCTTGTGTCCTTGGATTGACTTGAGGGGGGTGGAGCTACTTTTCATCTGATGGCTCAAGAGACCTGGTAGGTGTACTTGTATCTATCCCAAGAGTCCAGCAATTCACCAAGAATCTGGCCATACTTGTAGCCATTGGTGAAATCTGGGTTTGTCCAATAGTAGACAAAAACCTTGGCTGAAACAGCCAGAAATGCACCAATGAAAGTCCCTCTGCTTGACTTTCTTTCTTCCATTCTTGGTGGTAGCTTTTCTATAAAGTCACTCCCCCCTTTAGCCCTGGATAAGACAATCTTCCCGCGCTGCACAAAAAAATCTGCTTAGAAGCCGGCCAAGCCCCTTAATTCCCTTGAAGATTTGGACCACACAATTGATGAGAGATTTGTGTTGACATACCCTTCTCAAGTGGTAAATAATGGTGCTTTGGATTCTGTCCCCACTTGGGAGGAATCCCTGATTAATTTGGACTGTTTTCTGGCTTGGGCTTGACCACATTTAAAATTAATTAGGTCTAGGCAATCAGATTGCGCTACTACCAAATCATTAAATCCCAACTTAACTGGAATTGATGGCATTCAGAAGTGTTCTTTAGGCACTAGCCAATCAGAAGTTGGGCCAGAAATTAATGAGAAACCATCCAAACTCCCTGAAATTACTGGCAAAAATTCTATCTCACCCAATCAAATGACTGGCTGAGGTCACCTGACCTTTTAATATCAATGGCCTTTCCTTAAAGCAAGACAGGGGACTTTTGGTCCCCTGCTTGCTCATTCTTACAAATAAATTTTAGGCTTTTCTTTTCAAACTTAAGTAGTTCTTTGGGTCTGTTATTGACCCTTTTGATTCCTCTGAGATTATTAGTAAAGGTTTTCTTTTTTCCTTACCTTTCCCCTCTCTTTCAGGCCCGTCTGCCACTTTCCAAAGCCCCTATCTACGTCGTTAGCAACAAGGTTAAAGCTTACCTCTTTTGCTTTGAAGGAAATGACTCAGTTTTAAAAATTAGTAGTGAATTCAATATAATTACCTATTTTAAATTCAATTTTGTGTTTGTTTTGCTTTTGCTTGCACTTAGACTTCATATACGCTTTAATCAAGCTTCTCTATACACTTTAATAAAGCTTTTTAAGGCACCTTTGAGTCCTTTGGTTCACAGTTGCTGGTTCTTACATATTCCTAGTGCCATAGAGTCCCTGGTTTGAATTTAAACATAGAATTTGCAGAAATGCCTGCAATTTTGTTGTGTTCCAATCTCAGACTCCAAAATGTTAGTGCCTCTAATAAAATTTGTGGTTTTTACCTTGACACCAGCCCTGGTAATGATTCAGTCTACCTCTCCAGATCTTTGGGGCTGTATCTCCAATTCTTTCCTACACATTGGCACCAACTCCAACCAGTTCTTGAATAGTTTGAGGATATCCCCGCACACGCTCAGGACATATACGCCACCAGTGAGAACATGGTGAGGAGTCTGACTTGAAATGACCTAGAGTTCCCTGCCGTCAAGACAGCTTCTGCTGCCCCCCCAGTCTGGCCTACCCTACGCTCCTCCCCTCTGAGGATCCACTTGTCCTGGTTTCAGAGGAAGGCTTGGGCACCCCAGAGCTCACTTCCTAACATGCATCCTGGTTGCTTAGCGGAATGGTTTTGATGGGTTTGGACTCCTACTTTCCCCGGGTATCTGCTGCATCCTCCCTATGGACGCCCCTTTGAGCGGCCATACCAGTCCTGTACTGAATGGTGTCCTGGTGGATCCTCCCTCCAGGATGGGAGCCAAACTTAGTTAGTTTAGCCCCCCTCTCTCACATTTTCCTTGCTCACCAAACTCTTTAAAGGCAATTGATAGCTTGTAATAGGCAATTGATATGATGTCATCAGAAAAACTTGTCAGGAATCAGACCAGAGTGACTCAATGGCATGATCATATGGGGAATCCTTGCTGCCTTCCCATTGGTCCCTGTTGCATTTGGTCAGTACCTGGACCAAAGCCACTTTCCCATGCATCCAGAGCTGCATCATGCGCTCAGAAACCCAAATGTTATGGTATGCAAGTTGTTCCTGGACCTGGGTCAGGGGAAGCTTAGGGTCCTGCTGCAGGAGATTGAGGATAATTGGATATGCCTTGCTGATCTGGGACTCTTGGGCCTTCTTTGGCTTCTTGGCTGTCCAAATCTGGTTCCCCTTTTCATGACGTTGTTGAATTCCCGCATGACAGTAGCTTAGGTAAATTGCAATTGGGTGGCAATCTGATCCTATGACAGACCCTGCAGGTTCAGTACCACAATTCCTGAAGAATTTGGGTGGTGATGATTTGGCGCTTGGGGTGCTGGGCTGCAGGAGCTGAAGCCTGATTGGCTGATGAAGAAGTTGTTCCAAATCAAGGTTACTATCCTGATTGATTAGTTGATGGGCAGCTTGTGTGGGGGTGGGTACGGGAGCAGGGGCAGAGCTAGACACTAAATGACTGTTGAACAAGTCAAAGCCATATAGGTTGGGGGGCAGGTACAGGTCAGCTTCCTTGTTATCTGCCTCAAAGGCTTGGGTGTAGACAGGTGCCTCCACGTTCTGAGCCTTGCCTCCATTGAATCTGGATTTGCTGCTGCTGGCTTGGTTTCTGGCGCTGTTGAAAATGTTGTTGCTGTTAAAAACCATCTTAAAATAAAACCTAGGATAAAAACACTAAAAGTAGAAGTTTAAAATTTTATGATTTATTTTTATTGTAATCACAAGTCCATATTTGAAAAGTTCTCAAACCCTTTTTTCACAAATTGGGAGCCATGAAATGAATAAAATGCCTCTGTTCCTAAATTAGATGACTGTTGATTGGCTGTTAAACTGTATTGTTCTATTTTAGGATGCTCATACTACACATCTTGTGTGACTTCATTTTGTTTCATGTTTGTGAAATCTCGCTTCTAGGTTGCTCTATTTTTTATTTCAGTCCTTCTGCTGGTGATTCATATGAATCCTGATTGGATTATAATATATTCCGGAACAGCATCAATCCATCTCACTTGATGTGCCAGTTTATTTCGTTTGTAGTTTGAACTACAACGTTCACTGTTTGATATAATTTCATATTTTTGTGTTAGTGAAATCTTGTTTGTTTGTTATTTTGTCTGTTCACCAAAATTATTTAAATTATTTGATTCCTGAATCTTGCCCGACTTGGGATTCACTTAAATCTGAAATCATTTCATTTAAAGATGAAGTATTTTTGCTTGGCGCCATAGCTTTGAAAACTACTGTATAGCTTTTTCCCAAGAGTAAACTCCAAATAAACTTGAACTAAAAAATCTTTACTTCCGTTCAAAAATTTCTTTCTGCAAGCACAAAAAAGCAAGTTGGGCTATTATGTAGTTTTATTGCATGTTGGAGATATAAATGGTTCAGCCCTGAGGTAGCCCTATAACCCCTTAGGAATATAAGGTCTGTAGATACTTTAATGTTAGCTTCATGTGAACTGATATCCCATAAAACTTTTTGCCTTTTCTCTTACAAATGTTAAGGTCGGCGTCAATTTAAAAAAACTAAGATTCTTAAGACGCCAACCCATCATAAACTCTCTATCACAGCCGTCCAAGCTTAAATTTAGTGACATTGTCAATATTCAAAAGACGAAAAAAAAACTGCTCTGGGAGAGGAAAAAATTTAGGTTTATATAAGAGTTCTGTGGAAATTGAAACTAAATAGAATACTGTAGTAAAAAGAGGGCACAATTAAAAGTTAAAATTAAGATAAAAGCAGTCTCATATATTCTCCAAACCTAGTAGACAATTGATGATAAAGACACCATCCCACGTAAATAAAGATGTCAATATCTTAATATACATAAACTTAAAAGGTAAATTTGTGCAAAGAAGATCAGTTTGATTACAAAAAAGCTTAGCAAAAAAGCATACCAGTAAAGAAAATGCTCGTGAGAAAAGTCCAAAAATAAAAAAGAGAGGTACCTTGGCAATCGTCCTTTGGAGGGGTCAGATAGATATAAACACTTAAAGAAAAGGGGTGATAATAAGTTAAGCCTTTAATGAACTTAAAATTTCTTTTCTAAATTGTGCAGCAATATTTCGACGAAAAGAAGCCATTAACAAACAAGTTATTTTTCAATGACAAGCTTGTCAGAAGTAAAAAGGTTAGAAATTATCGACTGGCGACGAATAACTTCAAGATCGTTATTTCCTGTCTGATATGCCTTTATGGCGGCAGCCTCATCAATATCTTTGTTACTACGAAAAGAATCTTTTGTGCGCCGAATTGCATACTGCTGAAAGTTATAACCATGAAATCCTTTTGATGCACGAAGGAGATTACGGTAAAGAGACAGCACTTGATTTTTGGAGGGTTTTAACAGGGACTCCTCATCACCTTTTGTGTTTACTCTAGCTAAACTTGAGCTGCAAAAAGGCCTCAGAGCATAAGCAAGGACACGCCTAATATTGGATCCCAGGGCAAATTTAGATAAGGACATTAGATGTGACTAACAAGGTTAACCTTTAGATTTCAGCTTAGATGATATACAGCCAATAGCTAATTAATTCACGACAAATGAAATTACATATCTCATTTACCTGCCTGCCTGCTGTTCGATCTAAGCTTGGTGCTCTGAATCTGAAACATAATTCATAAATATTATAGTAAAAATTTGTTTTATGAAAATTTAAGATGATGGGACCAAGTCAGTGCTGCCCATTTTTCATCACATTATATATAAATGCTAAACCAATCTTCGCTTTTCTATCCGATGCGATTAAAATCATGAGTTGATGTCCAAAAGTACCCCATGTAAAAGATGCATTTCCTTACATCCTATTAAATCACTTCATCCAATCGTTGTTTCAGAACCACAGACAGGTCTTTTAGAAAAATACTTTACACACTTTACACTACATGCTAGTGTATATACTAAGCCTTTTAAGTGGTAGCTCAACCAAATATGTGATGCAGGTATGAGCCATAAGAACAGAATGTTTTATTTAAACTTTACAATTCCAAATTAATCCACTAAAGTGAGCTTAGAAGTAGGGTTGGGGCGGACAAAATTTGAGTGGATTCCTACTTTTTCCTTAACTTAGGTGGCCAAATTGTATTCTTTTCAGAACTGTCGTAATGCCAATTTCCAAATATCAGATATTCAGAGAATACTCAGCCTACAGGGGAACTGGCACAGTCAAGCCATCAGTAACATTAGTGCCAGTCAGGTGGAACTCAAGACAACAACAGCTAAAGAAACTAAAACTAGAATCAAAAAATAAGTTACAAAATGAAGCAATGTATTATTATCAGGAGACAGGCACAATTTAAAGCTCATTGAAAAGTGTTATCTTTTATCAGATATTTGTCACAAATGCCATTTTTCTTCTAATAATAAACAGAATTTTAAAGCAGGAATTGAACCCTGGTCCTCACAATCTGCAGACTGCCAGCTCAAAGGGCCAAGGCCTGTGTAAGGTCTGAAGGCTCAGGGTAAATTATTGTAGACTAAAGCCTTTAACCCAAGAATGTTACAAAAGTAACAGTTTTAAGGCCCCGGGCGGGAATTGAACCCGCTCCTAGCCACCAGGCGGGGCTAGCAAGCGGGGGAGATTTGCCCGCACCTGGATTTTTGCTTTTTGAAGCAAATCCAGGTGCAGGAACCATTCCCACCCTGGTGGTAGCTGAGGGCCCCGCTTTGGGCCCCAAAAGCTACACCCAAGCCTTGGTGGGTTTGACTGGGCCTGGGCAGGCTATTCTTAGCTGCCTAGTAAACCCAGATCAAGCCCACCCTCCATTAGGTAATTTGGGGTCCCCAATTGGGGACCCCTTTTTTAATCAAGTTATTTGGGCTCAAGAGAGCCTGTCAAGCCAGTCCAAAAATGGTGATCAAATTGGAAAAAACCCCAAAACCTCAGAAGCCAAACCTGCCAAAATCAATGACCAGCCAAGCCAAGATGGACCATCAGAAAGCCAAACAACTGCTCCTGAAAACCCCAAAAATAACCATGAAGCAGCCAACCAAACAGCAGAACCTGAGATGTCAAGCCTTGCCACACAGATAGCATCAGAAAAATACCCAGAGGCTCCTGCATGTGAGTAAGTATATAAATCAGAAGCACTTGAAAAAGTTCTGTATTGTCATCCTTACCAAATAAAGTTGTTATGAACCTTTGGTTCACCAATCTGCTTCCATACCTATTTTTGATACTCTTCCATCTGCATACACCCAAGCGTCAGTACCCATCTACTGGGATAGATAGTCAGACTCCAGTTGATAAAACCAAAGCCCTTGACTACTACCGCCCACCCAACGCTCCCTTTGGCCCTGTGCATTTCACTGAGTATCCCGCCAATCCTGACCACAAACCCTGGACATTGGAAGACTTGCAGTGGTACACCTGCCCAAACGCTCCCAAGAAACCCTAACAAATTGTCCGTGACAGCAAAGCAATCACCATCTACCCTTTGATCTTCAACAGGAAGTACAACAATCCTGCTGCCTACTTGGTCACCATGGAACCGCCCCCAACACCCAAACCAACCATCTCAACCCCCCACTTCTGATGCCACTGGCCAGAGTAGTCAATTCCTGGGAGTGCTTTACCTCGCGCTCACAGGATTGATTGACTCTGCCTTGCCAGCGGCTGGACCTTGGGCCGTGGCTGGGAAGGCCCTTTCCTACCTGGTAAAGTTAGGTCCCATCATCTGGTGGGCCATGCCAGTACCTGCTTTGACTCCCTCCTCACCTGCTGGAGCTCCACGGTACTCCTGGTATCCTGACAAAGGATATTAATGTATGTTAAGTATAAAAAAGTAGGTAAGGTTTTCAACAAGAACTGCACTTAAGCTCCTAAAAGTTTATAGGAAGTAAAATAGGGACTAAGATGATTTATTAAACCTAGGAAAATGAAATAAAAACCAGTCTTGATCACTGAAGATTTGGTCAAGAAGTCAATTTCAAAGTCAGGGTAATGGTCAGCACTAGCTGGCAGATTAAAGCTATCAACAATTAAAGTATGCATTCCACTATAAAAGTTGCTTAACTGATGAAAGATGTAGTCAAAAGGTATCATAGAACTAGAATTTAAAAGAAAGGGAGATGATAGGTAAAAATAAGATTCTTAATGAAAACATAAGCCACAAAACCTAATGTGAAATTCCTGGCTTTTTGACTTGACAGTTCAGCCATCAACCTTGTTACATGAAATCTGGATGATATACTCAGAATAAATTGATGTTTTGCTTGAACTCTGGTGTCCCAATAATATTTGGTGGCACTAAGGCCAAACTTCTCTAGAATCAAGAATGTCCGCCTTTGACCCAAAACCAATAAGACCAATCCGCCCTGAACCCAATCCAAAACAATTATCCACTATTGATTAATCCAGCAGTGAGGCAGCACAACCCTAAAACACACAAGTGCTCCATAGGAGCTGAAAACTTGTCTGATAATACACTTTTAGGTGATTACCCCAATTATCATAACCACAACAGTGACTAGTCTATGGTTTAACCCAGTTCTACCTACATTGGCTGGGGTTGAACCTCAAAAACTCCTTTACATATTTTCATATACTATTTTACTATACTCTGCAATGGAGTTGATACCACCCATAGGACATGAGATGGATGGACTGGCTTTCAGGAGATTGCCATGATAGCGGTTCTGCAATAGAGCTGGCATCACGCTCCCCTTGGGATAAGGTCAGGAGCAGAAATGATGTAATAACAATAACTCTGCAATGGAGCATTGGGCAAGATGCCTTTTGGGGAAAACTATTCCGTAAACCCCAAAACATAGGCCAGTCTGGCCTCTAGGATTCTTGAGTCAATCACCCATGTGATAATAATCCTATAAAAGGATATTTTTTCTGATAATAATAAAGATTCAACTCCTGCTCTCTCCAACTATGCTCTTTCTTAAGATTTATCTGTGTTTATAGATAGTTAAGACTGTGTTTTGGTATGCCTAGATAAGTAAAAGGTATTTTGAAGTTAGTAACTGTGTATTTAAATCCTTAGTCTTCAAACAAAAAACCAATACTCTCTTCCCTAAGCAAACCTACCAAATCTCCTCTTCCCAAAAGGCAATACCTAACAAGTACCTGTTGGGGTGCAAGTCAAACAATCTCAGCTTAAATTGAGACTGAGTTAAACTCAGGCTTTTATTTCAAGTCTGGGTTTCAAGGTGATGGTAAGGGGGAAGGAAACCAACCAAGAGTAGTTAGGTGGGATTTCTGGAAGACAAAACACAAGCACATGGTATCTGGACATTTTAACTTTAAAAAGTTAATGCAAAGGTAAAAGAGCAGACACAGATACAGCAGTTGATTGTTTGGGGAAGACCAAAGGAGAGCAAAGCAGCAGAGGAGCGGGAAAAACTTGGTCCAAACTTCTGGCGTAAGCAGGGCAGAAAGCAAAAGGTAATTTATTTGGATTTAGTTTAAACTAACCTTGGCGTAAAGATACCAGGTTCAAGAATTGTCCAAACCATAAGGTAAGTTCAAAAATGAAAACTAACCATTAATTTAGGTTAATTTAAACTGTAAAGATGAGGAAATGATAGGGGATGTTTGTTTAAGTGAAATTGTTGTTTGTTGAGAGCCAAGGAATGCAGACAACCAATAAATAGCAACAAAAGAAAATAAAGTAAAGGAGAATCCTAACAGCCCGGCTGCCTACGTTTTTTTGGGCTCAAGTCAGTGGGTTGTTCAATAAGCAGCTCACAAAGCCAAGAAAATTCACAGAGATTGGAAAGGTGTCTAACTAAAGGCGTGCCACTGAGGGCCCAGACCTACACAGAGGCAGTTGCCTTCCAAATGAGGATTTTGGTGAAATCCAAATTTACACCTCCCAATGAAAGCCAGTAAATATCAACTCCCAGCGTTAAGGCTAGGATATATTTACCCAGGCTGCCTGATCTTGGGAATAGAGCTAAGAAAATGAAAGCTCTCTGCATCTATTCACCAATATCTGCCAATAAAGTGCTAGCCAAACCTGATGACCAACTGATCAATCAGATTCCTGACATTAGAATACCCAAGGATAAAAAGTTTTCAATTACTGAAAAAGCCAGAAAAAGCAGTATAAAATCCCCAGCTATATTGCATATGGTGTATTATCATTCTGAAATTAAGTTAAATGTACCTTTGGCTCATAAAATTTCTACATTATCTAGTTCTATCTTGCTAACATCTACACACAATTTTCATAGGCTTCCAGTCCCCCACCAATCCTACCAACAAACATGTGGCCCCTCATCCTGTGTTATTTTTTCTAGTAATAGCACTCTTTGGTCCTGTCCATTTCACTGAGTACCTACCAAACCCAGTCTATTCTGGATTTATCCTAAAATATATAGTAATTGCTGACTTCTTAAAAAGAATTGGAAAACCAGATATCTTCAAATGTAAATTAACTTAGTACACTATGTAGCCCAGGCTTTTTCATGTTAAGTAAATCTATCTGACTGTCTACCTAGTACCTATGACTTCTACCCTGGCCTTGCTGCCTGACTGCCTGCAGGATTATGTTGTTGCCTCTAAAATCACTTCCAATCAGCTTTTCAAAGTATTCTATATTACTCTGTTAGGTTTGGTATATTTCATAGTCCCTAGTTCAGGCCCTTGATTCTTTATTGGTTGATTATATATTACATTATTAAGTTGGCTCCTATCATATGATGGGCCCTACTCTCTGGCCCTGCAGCCCTTCTGCTGGTGTTAAATATTGCTCTAACTAGTACTTGATATCATGACAGTTAGGGAAACACATCATGGAGTCCAGCCTTTTATGAGTGGTTCTTTTTGGTGAAAGCTCACCTGAAACCTTCTTTGGCTTACAGTGTCTGTTCTAGACACACCATACAGCTGAATCCCTTAACTAAGCAGAGTCAGTTTTCTATCTGGGCCACTACCCAGGGCTAGCTAGTCAGTGGGTGACTACTAGTTGATGAAACTAATTATTCATTTAATCAGAGCTACTCTGATACAATAGGCTTGAGAGCCTTTTATCTTAGAGAATTTGGCCTAGAAGCCCAATCTATGGGGGACTATTTTAGATATAATGCAGGTGAGAATCATTATGACTATCCTACTATTATAAAAATATAATTAAAGTTTATAATAGTAATTATTATGAGATACCTATTCAAACACCTTTTGAGGTAAAATAATTAATTGCACAATATCTGCATGCTATATTCATTAATTAGGAACAGTGAATTTATTAATGCTGGACATGATGTGGTCATTGATCCATTGAACTTGCAGCCCGGTTGCCCACGTTTTTTTGTTGAAACCATTCTAAAGCCGCATAGCTGCACCTTGCAATTATTGGTTGAATCCACTAATTAGTCAAAATCCCAAAATCCTGAAAGTTATATATATATATCAATCACTTTATTGCTAAATGCTTGCATATATATATCATAAATCAAAATACATAATTTTCAAAATAAAATAAGTAATTAACCTTGCTTGGAATTCTAACTTAATTTATATAAACTATATGATCTATAACTTTTAAATATAAAAATAAAATTAGTAAAAATAAAAAAGAATATAAATAAACTTCTATAATAAATATTTTAACATAATATAATCTAATACTTTTAATTGATTTGCTGGTTTTCAAGGCATAGATAAATATAGGATTCAGGGTAGGCATACAGCTTCTCCACTGTCACTGATGAAAGGGTATGGGCCCATGCCTGCAGCAAATCAAATAGAGCCACAGGTTTAGTTGGAGTGCTGTGCTTGAAAACATTCTTGAGCCATACAAAGACCCCTACAATTGGGTTTAGGAATGTGAAATATGCAGAAATAAAGAAGAGGGACAATAATCCTGTAGCAAAATGTTGCTGTCCCAATTTGGGCATAAGGTTAATCATTGAGAATTTACTCAGAAAATAAGTCACTTTTTGGAGCCCAATGTTATCCAATACAATAATGTTGGGGAGCACTGAGATTGTGCGCTAAGATGCTCTGGGGCCAATTGGAGAAATTTAATGAAGGTACTGCTATTGTTAGAACACTTAATTATCTGGTACAATTCAATGCTTAGGGGATCAAAAAGGGCTATCATTGATTAAACTATAGAAAAAAGATACATAGTAAGGCACCCTGCCCTTAGCACCTTTGGGCACATATTCATATGCACTGTGCATAGACAATGCAAAAGATGATTTGTTAAAATAGTAGAATTTGACTATTTTCTTATATTTGAGAGAATTGTAAGCCTCTTCACTTTTTTCTGGATTTCAATATTGGCTAGGATGTTTTGGTTATAGGGAGATCCACCATTTTTCCCCATGAAAGCACAGCTTCCTGATCAAAAAGTAGAAAAAGAAAACTGAAGCCTCAATCCCAAAATTAGCCTTGATCATAAACTGTATATATTTCATTTCAATATGGCAGTCTCAGTTAACCTGCTAACAGATAGCCCATCTTTTCTCCTTATTAAGCAGGATAGATAGATGATTGGGTTTCTTCATTAGGAAAATATGCCTGGTATTGAGATAGTGATTGTATAGTTTGTTAGCAAATTTTGAATCTACTTCAACAATATCTGTGGCCTTGTCACAGCCCAGGTTGCTCTTAGGAGATCATTCAGTCAAGGGTAAGGGCCTGGCCTAAAAAGCCCAGTAGATGACAGGAGCCATCCACATTACATAATTAGCAGCAGTAGCTTAATGGTGTCATACTTTCATACGGGGAAATCACTTTTTTAGTGGCCTCAGTATGGTGAGATAAGTTAACCCAAGTTTTCTATAATTATATGAAGGAATTAAAGGGACAAGGGAAAGCTCTCCAGTAGCAGCGCTCATGGGCTTCCTTGAAAGAGAAAGTTGGTATATTCAGGTGAAGCTTTGGTATAGAAAGAGGGGAACAAAGGCAGGATACATCTCTTTATCCAGGCATATGATGGAGGGAATTGGAACAAGAATTGGTTCTTGTAAGGCAGTAGAAATCAACTCAGCTTTCCAGCGCTGGTGTTGGAGATGCAAGTATTCTCTATTTGAAAGTACTAAGATTATGAAGTTAGTTGTGTTATAATAAATTCCTGAAAATATAAGGCATTCAAATTGTATTAACTTATAGGCATTTACAAGAAGATGTCAAAAAGGAGGGATTTCCTAACTTTCCTAGCTATCTATTGCTTAAGAATTAGCTTTAGACTAGGTTAAACATCCTAATTGACTAATTGTCATGTGACAGTCCACATGGAAGCAGTTGTGCAGGCGAGGGCTGATTTGGCCACAATAAGACCCTATGCTGAAAGTTGGCAACATATAGTGGTTTTGAGACAGGTAGGGGCCTAGTAGGGAGTATTGGCTACTAGGGAAGGTAAGGCCTGCCTATTAGATAATAGAGGACTACTAGAGGCAAACTCTGGACCAGAACAGTAGGGAAATTGAGTGCTGTGGGCTGGTTAGTTGTCCTCACCTAGCAGGGAATGATGACTGCTTGGGGTGGGGAATGATCTACCCTGGTGGATAACGCAGGCTACCAGGGCTGGATTTTGTTGTGACCCTGGCGGGTAATGTTGGCTTCCAGGGAAGGGAGGAGCTGAGATAGCTCTATGTGCCCTTGTGCACTTACAGGAGGTCTGTGAGCAAGCACTCTACCTAACAGACTGGTAGAGTGTCCTCATTTGTGTTTCCCTGGAGACTTTGGGGAGGTCCTGAAGCTACCAGTGGGGGCATGGATATTCTCAGAGGTGTTATCAGGGTAGCTGCTTGGGGAAGTAGCTGCAGAACCTGGTATGATCAGGCCTCTGGGAAGTAAAGTTGATTAATTTGCAACTGAAAGCTCAGACTTAATCACCTGGGTGATTAAAGACAACTGCATAGACATGAGAATATCTGTGGTTGGATGGCTAAAGTGGAGGTCACTTGCAAGGGACCAGTCAAACACCAGTAGCCTTGTAAACTTATGCCTGAGTTTGCGGTATTGGTAACAGGGATTATATTTAGAGCCACTGTGGTTCATAGTGTGGGATCTTTGGTGAAGACTAGTAAGACAGACTGTATGATCACAGTGAAGACTAGTTTAGGGACTGGAAAGTCATAGCGTGGATTGGAACCAAGATGTTTCATAGTGAGGATTAGAACCAAGTTGGTTCATAGTGCAGTTGGAACCTAGGTGGTTCATAGTGAGGACTGAGTGATGGACTAGCTGTTGGATGAGGAAGGACTAGCTGAAGAACTAGAAGATCATGGTATAGGACTAGCTGAAGGAATAGAATATCATGGTGCAGGACTAGCTGAAGAACTGAAAGTTGGCTGATAAGGACTAGCAGAAGTGGATGCATGAGCTATGATGCTTGATTTGGACTCTAGAAAGTGGAATTGTTATTAGAAAAGAAGCAGTAAAAGAATTAATTAATGCTGCCAGAAAATATGATAAAAAGATTTAAGAATGATCAGAAAATTAAAAATAAAGAGAAAGAAAAATGGTTCATAGTGTTTTAACTGTGAATTTATTAAAGGCTGATTGAGTAAGATGTTGTGGAAAAGAGGCCAGAAACAGGACAGAGAACTGTTGGAACAAAGGCTGGAGTTTTGCCAAAATAATTAGGAAGGCAAAAAGCAAGCCACAGGCAAGTTCAAAGTGCTGGAATGTTGGGGAAATGCGGGAAAACTTGGGGAAACATTGAAGAATCAAGGGTTCAAAAATCCCTTAAGTAAAACATAGGCAGAAGTGCTCAAGTTTTTCCAGAGAAACATGTCAGGGATTACAGCAAAATTGTTCAAAACACGGAGCAGTTGTTTATCCAGAGAAAGACAGCGCCAGTTTTGAACCATGGTCAAGAGCATTTTATTCAGGTGAACTGTTTGATGAAACCATTGAATCCAGACGTTTGATTGGCTACAAGTCAATTCTTCTTTGATCAGTGTTTTGAAGGCTTTAACTGAAGAGTTTAAGCCTAAAAAATGAGGGAATTTAGCAGAAAACCCAGGGTTTTCATTGGCTGAAGTAAGTAAAGAAGTTTAATATATTGTAGAGAAGAAGAAACTGGATAGTTTAAGCTCTGAAAACTAAGAGTTCTGAGAGGAAACAGGGGCTGAACAAAGGAGCTATACAAGAGGAAGCTATCTGAGTCTTTTAAGGGATGAGATACAGTGGATTTCAAAGGCCACAAGAACTCACACAGAGAGCTGGAGACCAAGATAAAGGTGCAGAAGCCCAAAATAAAATGAGCTGGAGCTGGGAATCATGATCTGGAGCCTAAGATGAGGACAATCAAGCTCAGGATAAGGAGCTGGAACCTAAGACTGAGGAGCAGAAGTCTAGTGCTGATAAGCAGGAGTCTAAGACTAAGTACAATGAGTCTAAGATATTGTTAGAGGACTCCAATTATTGGCACATATCAATGGATACCTTGACCCCTGGGCCATATACCAGAAGGTTTCTAAGGGGATCTTCCTTCTGAGAGTGAATAGAAGCCCATTTAGAGCCATATACATATTTTTGAGATACATTATCCCTTACTAGAGAATGATAACTCCTTTCAGCTAGTCCCTGGCTTTAACCCAGGACAAACTTTGGGGACTGGTAGACAGGAACCTCACAGGTCATCTTCTTTAGCCTTCTTGGAACTGTCACAATATGATTGGCTGCTTAAGGGGATTGGCTTGTTATTTTTAGGATCTGAGGATTGGCTTAAACTTTGGGGTTCTCTTGGTGTCTTTTGGGGCCCCAATTCTCTGATTTATGAGGGTTTTGGTCTATTAAAATCAATTCTGACAGGTAGTATTGTGGTTTTGGGTGCCTCCTGGTGCAGGCCCCTAGTACATTGATTCTATTTTTGAAGGAATAGCAACATCAATTACTGAAACCTTGGTCAATGAAAAATTGATCAATTGTGTGATTGCACATTTGAACATCTTTGATTCAATTTTAAAAAGTACCTTGCTGAGATCATTTGAGGTCCTGAAAGGCCTTCTTTAATCCACAGTTGCCATGTATCAACTTGATAAGTATAAGGTTTTTATGTTGGGATCAACCTTCTATAGTGGCTTTTTGGATACATAGAAATGAGTAATCTGCTTGAAATCTGGTACAAACTTCATAGGCACTTTGTTGTGGAAGGCTGTGATCTTTTTCAGCACCTGCTGCCCTTGTACTATCCTATAGTACAAGACTTTTTATCATTTCCTTTATTAACATCATTTATATAAGGTTAATAACTAGTTTCAAGCATTGGATTAACATTTAGTATCATACTTCATAGAACTAACTCCTGACAGTAAACAGGCAGCTATACCAAAGAAGTTGGCTCATACTTCTTGTTGTTTATTGTCTTGGACATAATAGCTTTAATAGTCTTTCTTGATATCTTGGGCACCCTTGGGTTTATACTTTTTTCCTCCCAACATTTTATTCCTGGAATGATTTTTGTGTCTGTACAACCTCAACATTATATGCTGTTTATTTTCCCTCTTTCTTAGTGAGCACTTGTGTTGTACTCACTATAATTTTTGGCCCAAGGAGCATCCCTAAATGCAGTATGAACTGGCTTTATTGCCACTCAATTGTTGTGCTCCTTCCATTTTACTATAGAATAAAATCCTAAATTAGGCTAAATTAAGTTACAGCTCTGGTTTTATTTTTTGCCTATTATCTTTATATTATTAAAAGATTATAATACACCCCTCAACTTCCTTTTCATAAGTTTTTTATCATAAGTAGCCATATTTTGGTTTATACAGCCCTTTATAAAACCAATAAATCAATTACAATCTAATTTCTCCAAAAGTTTGCCATAAGTGGATAATAAGAGCACTATCTTTACAATTTATGCTTTAGATCATATATATTGTTTTAGATAGCTGGGTATCATTCTTGCATTCAGCTCATTTTGCACAATAACTGGGTGATTTCATTTTTATATTGGTTTGACATTTTGCTTTGTATTTGGTTTGGGTTTCAACAGGGGGTAAGGAAGATATTCTGTCAATTTTTTTTCTGTCAACAGATTTTCTGGAAATTCTGATTCAGCTATTTTTTCTTTGTATTTAAAAATAATTGACTTTGCAGCAATAAAAAATCAAAGCTCAAAAGTAAAGAAAGCATTACCCATAAAAATTAATTTTTATGACTTTTGATGTTTTTATTTTTTATGACAGTTAATTTAATTAGATTTTTATAAGGCAAAGATTTAAAATCAAGTCTCTTAAAGACAAAAAAAATGAAATTAAAAATAATTTCACTTTCAAGGAAATAGCTTTTATTAGTAAATATAGCAAATTTAATTTTTAATTGTAAAGTTAAATATTTTACTTAGGAGGAAAAACGGTTGGATGAAATTTGACAGAAAATCTGTTGACAGAATATCTTCCTGTGCCTTTAACAGCTGCAAATGGGTGTATTTTATCAACAATTTACATAGTAAACATACTTATACCAAAGGATGACTTAAACCAATTTTTTGTGCTTTCATAAATTTTATACAGTAGTTTTAAAAGCTATGGCAATAAGCAAAAATAATTCAGATTTAAACAAAATTTAAATGAATCCAAATCTATTGTAAATTAATATAAATTTGTTTATTTTCAATTTCATTTAAATCTGAGTTCATTCTGTTTAAATCTGAATTATTTTTGCTTATTACCATAGCTTTTAAAAGTACTTTACTGTATCTTAATTACTTTTTTCTTGTATTTTGAGTTGTATGATCCTCTGTTGAGTCATTTTGCCTATTAATGCCCCAAATCCCTGTTAACAGAGTGTATGTTTTACACTGATTTATGGTTTTATTTGAGTTTGAGTTCATTTTGCTTAAAGATGAGTTGAAAGAACTTAGGGCCACAGCTTTGAAAATGAATATATATAGTTAGATGATATTTTAATAAAAGTCTATCTTTCTACTTATAGCGCTTTACTTAAGCCTCTGTCAGAAATATGAAGGCTGTGGTATTATATCATCCACCAGATGATCTCCTAAGTTTTGGCATAACCCGTGGTCTGGAATATTTGTTGTCATCAGAAGTAGAAAGTCTGACAGGGTCCAAGACCCAAAGAATTTGGGATGTTTATTCCTACTTCTGGATATAGGTTCATAAGTTGTTGTCTCTATATTTTACTATAGGAATTAATACTGTATGGCAGCAGTATAATCCTTTGCTCTCCACTTGATTAGAATAAAATTAAGGAATGGATATAAAATATCACTTTTTTATTAGGCGGCTGATATTGATGTCATCCCAGCTGCCCATGTTTATCCAGTTTAGCTCACAACACTAAGAAGAGACTGAAGTAGCTTTAGGTCATTGCAACAGGGGACCCAACCTTGGGTGTGTGTGGTTTGTGAAGGAAGCTTTCTTGATGACTTCTACAGCTCAGTATTCTTTCTGACACTGTACAACTATCCCTTGACCTGAGCAGAGTAGCTGTCTACCTGGGCCACTTTACAGGGCTAGCTAGCCTGACTGGCCACTAGTTGATGAAAATGATTGTTACTTTCAGGAAGCCAGGCATAGGTAGAGGCATTAGGCGGTTTGGGATGGGGTGCAGCTGAGCCGGCAGGTAAAGCCCACCATAAAATGTGTGCTAATTTGATAATGTAAGATAATAATTGCCCAAGTAAAGACCAGGGCCCAGATTTTGAAATCATAGATTCCACCAGTCCTATCAAAGTAATATAGAGTACTCCAAACAGTTGGGTGGATGTGGTCTTGGAATTGATGGTAGGTTTCATTGGGCAGTCAGGTTGTGGGGCAAGGGCAGAGTAATGGGACAAAGTAGGCAGGCAGATAATTGTACTTGTTCTTGAACAATCTTGTCGGCCTTATATACCACTTTCCTTCACAACCTATAGTTTTGGTCTCTCTAGTCCTTTCCAAGGGGTCAGCAATGAGTATTTTCTCCAATTTGAACTCAGAGTAGGTGAGGTTTGGCGGGTATTTGGTGAAATGCACAGGTTTAAAGGGAGCTCCAGAGGGGAAGTATAATGCCAGAGGTGGGTCAGAAGATTGGTCTCTAAAGTGGGCAGCTGCCTGGTTGTCTACTTGACTAGAGTTGAGATGAAAGATCACTAAGACTAAATAAGGTAGGGTTTGCTCAAACTAAAGGTTCATAAACTTTATTATTGAAAATGACAATATGGACATCCCCATACCGCTGGGGTTCTTACATCATGTGATTTTGCTTCTTTGACTTTTGCGGACTTCAGGTTTGCAGACAATGCACTGGCCAAGCATGAATCTTGGCTTAGGGTTTCAAGGGCGGCAGATTCTGGTTGTGCCTGCTCTGGTGAACAGAAGTGGGGATGCTTTGTTCCGCCACTGCTGTTCACTATATCACCTGAGCCAGCCAATTGCATTGTCCATTCTGGACTAGAGACTGGTGGCAGCTGGTGCTCATTGACAGGGCTAGTAGTAGGCCTTGTCTTAACCTCTTTAGGCAAGACAAAACATCTGTGTATTTCTGGGTCTTCAGTGGCACAAGGTTGGCAGCAATCTGGTGATCATTCAGGGAATCTCTCTTAACAAGCTGGCAGGTTGCAGAGCAATTAGACCACTCAAGTCTGTGACTCAACAGGTTGGTGGGTCCCCATTCATCCTGGGTGACTCAATTTTTCTTCAGAGGGCCAGGGTTTGATTCCAGGGTTTTCAAGGCAGGTATTAAACTTTCAGTCTTGGCCGCTGGAAGACCGGCGGGTTCATGTCCTTCCTGGTTGATACAAGATATCTCCCATGGCCCAGGGTTTGTCTCAACTGAAAGTCTGGTGGGTCCCTGTCTATCCTGGTTGGTGCAAGGTATATTCTGAGGGCCAGGGTTTAATTCCTGGGTTTTCAATACAAGTATTGAAATTTTATTCATGACAGTTATACTATATTGTATCTAATCAGATCTACTCTAATACAATAGAATCAAGGACTTTTATCTTAGAGTGTTTGGCCTGGTGGCCCAGTCCATGGTGGACTCTTCTAGACGTAATTCAGATGACAGTTCATATGACTTCCTCTTGTTCTAGGATATAATTAAAGTTTATAATAGTAATTATTATGAGATATGTGTTTGTGGTGCTTGAGGAAGGGAACTAATTAATGAGTAATGATTGCATGTTCCTATCATTAATTAGAAAAAGTGATTTTTTAATGCCAGGATATGATTTGGTCATTGATCTATTGATCTTGCGGCCCAGTTGCCCGTGTTACTTATTGAAATCAGCTCTAAGAGCAATTGACAGCTGACCCATATTAATTGGTTGAAAAGTTTAGTTACACAATATCCCAAAATCCCGACAGCCTCCTTTTGATAGTTTATTTAATTTAAAGTTACATGTCTTTATTTTATAATTAAAGGTATTTAAATAAGTTATAGCCCACTTCTTTTAAATAGCTTTCATACTGATATTGATTCTATAATATAAATAATATTTTTTACTTATTGAAATATAATATTCTTAGATCTTTTTGATAATTTAAATCATTCAAAAAGATTAATTTCTTATTGATTCATTGCTATTTAAAGTATTAAATATGAAAAGAGCTTTTTGAAAAAGATGTACAAGTATGACACAAATTTAGTGATGCATCTATTATAAAATAGCACAATGCTCAAAATAATGATCCATGTTTACAAGGCAGATCTATACATTTTTTATCTTTGTGAGAACCCACAGTTTAGGATCAACAAGACAACAAGTTGGATATCACTCTGCTCATTTTTGGCATAAAATATATTCAAGTATCACTCTTTTATAATGATTCAAAGGTTTATTATCAAATAAAGCTTAAAAGATATGAGGTTGGGCTATAGACTTATGAGGCTAAATTTTAATATAGGATATTATATTTTAAAGAAGAGATATGTACCCTCTTCTCAATCAGAAATGATACAATTCCTTTTTATAGAAGCCAAGGAGATAAATTAAAAAAGGTAGAATATTCAGTAGCATAGTCAATAGAGAATGGCTTAGCCTCTAAAATGGTTATGTATGTGTTACTTTGGTTATATTGATAAATTTCATAAAATTGCATCTCTTTCTGATATCTTCATTTGATGTAGCCGCATACAACGTTTTTGGCTTTCTCAACATGCTTAGATACTACTTTAGAGTAACTGATGCTGAGTGTCAGGGAATCTTGAATATTTAGAGGCATTGGGCGGCTTGGGATGAGGTGCGGCTGAGCCAGCAGGTAAAGCCCACCATAGAATGGGTGCTAACTTGATAATGTAAGACATAGATTGCCCAAGTAAGGACCAGGGTCCAGAGGTAGGGATAATGGAATCCACCATTCCTGTCAAGGTGATATAGAGTACTCCAAACATTTGAGTGGATATGGTCTCTGCAGCAGTGGGGGGCTCCATTGGGCAGTTGGGTTGTGGGGTTAAGGGCAGATTCATGGGAACACAGTAGGCAGGCAGATAATTGTACTTGCCTTTGAACAATCCTGGCGGCCTTTTGTACCACTTTCCTTCACGTCATATGTATTCAGTTTCTCTAGTCCTGGCCAAGGGGTCAGCAATGAGGATGGTCTCCAAGCTGTACTCCGCGTAGTCTGGGTTAGGCGCGTATTTGGTAAAATGCACAGGTCCAAAGAGGGCTCCTGGGGGACAGTATAGTGCCTGGGTGGAATCAGCAGGTTGGTCTCCAGAGGGGGTGGGTGCCTGATGGTCTACTTGAATGGAGTTAAGATGGAAGATCACTAAGACTAGGTAAGGTAAGATTTTTTTAAACCAAAGGTTCATAAAACTTTATTATTGAAAATGACAATGTGGTCATCACCATACTGCCAGGGGTTTTATACAATGGGACTTTGCTTCTTTGATTTTTGCAGGATTCAGGTTCACAGACAAGGCACTGGCAGGTCATAGATCTTGGCTTAGAGTCTTGAGGGTGGCAGATCCAGGTTGTGCCTTCTCTGGCAAATAGAAGTGGCAATGCTTCATTCCGCCACCACTGTTCACTATGTCACCTGAGTAGTTCAATTGTACTACCCCTTCTGGATGGAAGGCTGGCAGTTGCTGGTGGTCATTGACAGAGTTAAAAATAGGTTTTGTTTTAACCTCCTTAAGGCAAGCTGCAACCTCTGCATAGGTTCAGATCTTTGATGGCTCAAGGTTGGCATCAATCTGGCGACCATTTGGAGAATTGTCCTTGGGAGACTGGCGGGCCTTGGAGTAACTCGTCAACTCGGGTTTGCAATTTAGCAAGTGGGCGGGTTCCTGTCCACTTTGTGTGACTCAAGTAGTCTTTGGAGGGTCAGGGTTTGATTCCAGGGTTTCCAATGTTGATTTTGAAACTCCAGTATTGGCTCTTGGCAGGTTGGCAGTAGGTCCTTCCCCAACCTCTGTTAGCCAGGTTACATCTCCTTCATAGGTATGGGTCTTCATTGGCACCAGTTTGGCGGCAGACTGGAAACTATTCAAGGAATTCTCTGTAGTAGGCCTGCAGGTTGCGGAGTAATTTAACAATTTGAGCCTGTGACTTAACAGATTGGCGGGTCCTGGACTGCCCTGGAGGGTTTGATCTGCTTTCAGGGAACTGGGGTTCAACTCTTGGGTTTTCAATACAAGTATTAAAATGTCATTCATGACACTGAGCCAAAGTCTTACTGATTGTGAATCAAAGATGTCCTGTGCATCTAATAGACCTTTACTCACATATGTGCACTATATGCTTACAGTAGTTTTTGAAGCTGTGAGGATGAGTGAAAACGTTTCAGATTAAAATGAAATTAACCCAGTCAAAACCAAAATTGAAAAGGGTTTGATGTTTAGATTAATAGTAGATTTGGTACAATTATAATCATGTTTTGACTGGAAAATTTGATTTAAATCCAAAAATATTCACTTATCCTTAGAGCTTAGAACTCTACTGTACTTATACTAACATTGGCGCTTCAAGCTATTTGAAGTTAAACTTGAGAATTAAATGTAAAATAGTTTACCTCTAAAACATCTAGAAACAGCCTGCCAGATGCATAATGGGCTTGTAATATTGATAGCTAGCAGCTTTTATACTATGTGCTTATACATATTTAACATCAGTCAGCAACAATGTACTCTTGCCATTCAGACAGGTATGATGTTCCAAAGTGTGCTGAGATAGAAGGAATATTAAGCTATGGTGATAAATTCAGCTAGAATCACACTAATGTTGAGTATATACTTCTTGGGATTATATAAAATGAGATAAAAGGGAAATTTTAAAAAGAGAATGCTAGTTTATTTGATATGAATATATAATTTCATATAGTATCATGACAAGCCACATACAGTAGTTTTAAAAGCTATGTCAACAAGCAAAAATACTTCAGATTTAAACAAAATCCAACTCTCAGGTTAAAATATACCCTCTGTTAACAGGGTTTATTGGCGTTAATGGGCAAAATGGGTCAACACAGCAACAAAGGGCTCACATGCAAAGCAAAACCATTCAAAATACAATCTGAAATACATTGATTCACAAACAAAATGGTGTGAGTTGACTTTTGGTGTACATATGTTTACTATGTGAATTGGTGACAAAATACACCCAAGCATAGTATGTCAAAACTCAATCCAAAAACAAAACACAATATCAACTCACTACATAAACAAAATCACTCATGCAATGTGTGCAATGGATTGTAATCATGAATGATACCAAGGTATCTAAAATAAGACACAAGATCTGAAACAAATTTTTTAAAAATATTGTATTGGGTGCTTAATTTGGTATAAAATATGGGAAAATGGGTGGAAATTATTTTGGGTATTTTAAAATGGGTATGGTAAAACCAAAAACAACTAACTAAGAAATAAAAAATCTATAATTGGGATATTGGGTGGGAAAAAATATTAATTGAATATCCTTAAACAGATAAAAGCAAAAATTAAAAATAGGGAGTAACTTAATTAAGTTTTATTTAATATTTTATTAAATTCTCAAAATGGAAGGAACACAGCAACAGACTATCATTGCACCCGTTGTGCGCCGCAGTTGCAGTTGCCCCCGTGGGTCAAAGAATAGGCTTAGTGCAACACAAGTGCCTACTCAGGAGAGAGGCGGGAGAGAAGAGTTCCATAGTGACGCTGCACTGACACAGCTGGTTCAAGGAGCACAATCTGCTAGGGTGCAGAGCATAAACCCTGGGGTCCCAAAGCTGACCTGGAAGCCCACTAAGGTTACCACTACCAAAACAGTTAGAAACAAGGAGGTAGAACTTACTTCATATGTGTTCAACGTTGTGTACCGGCAAGAGTCAGTCCTGTCAGCCATGCTGGAGAAGGTGAAGCCTGTACTTGATACTAGCTACAAGCCCTACGTCAGTGATGGCAATCAGGAGGAGGACAAGGAGCCTGAGTTCTACCAAACCAATGAGGGACAGTTAGTGCTAAAGAAAGTTGCTGCGTTTTACACCAAGGTGCCCATGCCCTGTGTTGTGCCCAACGCCAACAAGCCAATCCCCACCGCTAAAAAGCTCGCTCACAAGCGCATTCCTGACATTAAGCACATCATCCTTCTCCGGCTCATGCAGGAATCTGGTAATTACAAGGCCGCTGCAGCTCTTGTTGGGGTGGATCCCAAGTACGCCTCAAAGACCTTCAACAAGTTCATTGATACTGGCCAAGTCCTTGCCGCGGAGAAATCCTTGAGTCTTTCCACCATGCTCACCAAGGAGCACAAATGGGCAATCTGCCAGTGGATTATCTGGGACTGCCATCTTGAACTGGCAAATATACAGGCCATGGTCAAGTCCACTTTTGGGTTTGAGGCCTCAATTTCCTTTTACTACCATCTGCTCAAGGGGATGTGCTTTTCCTGGAAAAAGCTCAGGGTATCTCCCTACAACAGAAACAGCCCAGCCAATATTGAGACCCGGAAAAATTATGCTGAGGCTTACACTGCCCTCAAAGCCAAGGAGACGGTGAAATTCTATTATATTGACAAGTCAGCATTTGCCTTGTTGATGCACAATGAGTATGGGTATGTCCCCAAAGGCTCAAATGACGGGATGGCTTGGCATGCTGCAGTCTGCACCACAGTATACTCAATGGTGGCTCTCTTTGGTCCAAAGGGGGTTGGGCTTTATCAAATGATATTGGGTTCTCACAACAGCCATACCTTCTTGTCATTCCTCTGATTGGTCCAGGAGCACCTGAGGCGCACAAGCCCGGGCTTCACCAATGTGATTGTGTTGGACAACATTGGTCTCCACAAGGTGGCTGACATTCTCAAGGAATTCCCAATGATTGACACAAGCATTGCAGTGGGTCCCCAGCAATTGGCCACAGCAAGTTTGCGCCTTCTCTTCCTCCCTGCCTATTTGCCCTTCCTAAATCCCATTGAGGAAGTCTTTGGGTGGCTCAAGCGAGCCGTCAAGCAAGGAACCCCAACAGGGACCAAGGACCTGTTTGATTTGCTGCAGGCCAGGATCCATACCCTCCCAGCTGAGACCGTGACCAAATTCTATGGCCACGCTGATTTGTTCATCCCCACATGCCTAGCCAAACAGCCAATCAATTAAAGGCTTAGTGTGTCCAACTTTTTTTATATTCTCTAATTTACTATTCAAGATTTATTGATTATCATTTTATATTTAGATGGTTCCACGCCCACAATCACATTCAGAAGATCAATCAATAGATGTAAGTAATTTATTTATTTTATTATATATTATTTAATATGTCATCTGAGGTTATCCCAAACGCTTAACACTGGATTACGTGAATATATTTATATCACTTTTGTCAAATAAATATAAAATAGTCTTATAAAAATTAAACGTAAATTGTAAGGTTGAAATTTATTTTATTACCGTATTATTTACTTTTATAAAACCCATTTCCACAATATATTTTGCAAATATTGTTTGCTAAAATATTATTTGAAAAATTATTTATAATATAAAACATATTAGAGTATAAATATATTTATTGATATAGAGATAAAAGTAAGTGCGCCTATAATGGGTTCAGCGGTATGCACCCACCCCACAATGGAGGTGGCGCACAACCTCCACCGCCACACCATGAATGGTGGATACACCCTTATTAAATTATTTGCGCCTGCTGGTAAAAGGAAGGATGGTGAGGTGGGAATGGAGTAGCAGCTTTTCTGGCAGGGCTGCAAACCCAAAGATGCCATCCAGGACCAGGGCGTCCTGGATGACGTGATCCACTGAGTCATACCCAGGGGGACCTTCTTCCCGTCCAGTGAGAGCCTGGCCTTGTTGATCCCAAGAAGGACCCCGTCTAGGTCCTCTACACTGGCACTCATCCCAAAGAAGAAAAGATACCCAAGGTAAACAACAAGGTGAAGCCTTTGTCCAGCAAAGGCTTATGTAAACTCGCACAATTTGTTGTATACAGTGCTAATCTTCTTCTTGTGCTTGGTTTTGGCAAAGGTCAGCTCCATAGCTGCAGGGACCCCCGTCTTGTTGGCACTCCAGGCCAGCCCAAAGTCTGCCAGGAGGATTTTTGTCTTCTTTACAGCTGTTGCATCTGCAACAGCCAATTTCAACACCGCGCGCTCAAAGTTCTCTAACAGGTAAGAGATGGTATGCTCCACCGGGAAGCAGAAGCAAGCAGCCGCATGAGCCCGGCCCATCCCTGGTATATTCTTGAATGGGAGCGTTGCCAGGACGTCCCAAACAAGCTCAATGGAGTTTACACAGTAAACTCCACTGAGATTAACTGGGTCCAGGCGGACCAGTTGGGCATCCTTGTAGGCAGTAACTGCCCACTCAGATGCCTCCTCACCATGCAAAAGCCCAGCCAATGCCTCCCTGGACATTGGGAATGTACCATGGATCCTGTCTTCAAGCTCCTGCAAGACAGGGGGGACAGTAAAAGCTGCCTTGCCACATGATTAGCGTAGTTGGCATAGAAAGTGGGGGGGGACAAAAGGGACCAGGAACCGGTGGAGTTCACCATCAACATCTTCTAAAAAAGGTAAGTATTTAAGAATTTTTATTAATTATAATTTTTTAGTTTACCTTCTTGGGTTTATTCCTTGCTGGCAGCCCTGACTGGCTTGGCCATTTTTGGCGCAATTAATTGTGCAGGCAATCTGGTATCCTCTGTCCTGGCACGCTTGGCGGGTTTGAGGTGGGCATACATCTCTGGGTCATCAACCCAGACAGACGGCACAGAAAGATTGTATGCCTTGAACTGGAGGCCCTCAATCACAGTTTTTTGAATATTTAGTAAGCGCTCAATTATCTTCTCCGGGGTGTCTGTCATTTTTGACATTAGTGCCTTTGTGAACACTTTGTCAATTTTGTCCCCAGTGAGGACGGCGGACTTCACTTTGGCTTTGACCTTGCGGTCAATGTCCTTTATTTTGGCAATTGCCAAGTCAAGGTCCTTCAGAAGCTTTTCCAATTCTCTCATTGATTTTTTACTAACCTTTCCATATGTTTTTATAGCTTTTGCCCCAATAAATTCTGTATTATTTTGATACTGTTGCCTCTTTGTTTATTCCTTTTTGTTTTTCCATTTACTACATTATCCCATCTTTTTACCCATTGTGTATATGTTTTATGCTCATCTCAATATGTGTTGTTTGCTTTGTGTTGGCATTGTTTCCTTGATTATCAAATTATTTTTGGTGCTTGACATAGCCCCTTGTGAAAATAGTAACAACAATTTGGTGATCAGCTAAATTTGAATTAAAAAATTATAGTGTTAACTGTTTTTAGATAAAGTTGTTACTGATCCAAATTCAAAGCCTTAATGATAAATTAAGCCAATCAGGAGCCAAGTGATAAAGTGATTGTTGTGACATAAAGGGTCATTAAATAATTCTTTGATGCATGTGCACTAATTAATATGATTGGCTGGATGTTTTGCCATAGTACAACATTGCCGCTGTGGCAAGTTGTTGATGGACTAGTGCTAACCCAGCAGCTGATTGGGCACTAGTCCATCAACAACTCACCACAGCGGCAATGGCGTACAATGGCAAAACATCCAGCCAATCATATTAATTAGTGCATATACATCAAAGAATTATTGAATGACCCTTTATGTCACAACAATCACTTTATCACTTGGCTCCTGATTGGCTTAAAGTTTATCATTAAGGTTTTGAATTCAGATCAGTAACAGCTTTATCTAAATACAATTAACCTATAATTTTCTAATTTTAATTCAGTTCACCAAATTATTGTTAATATTTTCACAAGGGGATGTGTTTGGGTGCTAAAAATAACTGTGTTCAGGATCTAGATACACGGCATAGTAAATATATGATTTTATAGAAATAAGCTGAACATAAAGAATATATCCAACTATAAACAAAGAGAACACAAACAATTGAAATTCAAAATAAAGATAATAGAAATAGAAATTTTTTGGGAGCAGGGGGTTTATTGAGGCAGGGAAGAGTGATGCCTAGTAGCCATAATGGTGTAGGAAGGAAGATGTAGAGGCGGTGCTGGCCTGGGGGGTCTGGGATTGGATGGGTTGGGTTTGTGGGTGGGGGGTGGGGGTGGCGGGGGTAAAGACAGGAGGATTGCGTGTGATTGCCGCCATATACCGCTCATTGTACTCCTCATCAGTCATTGGCTGGATGGGCTGGTAGGTGGCTGTGGCACAGGGTGGGAGGCGCTTATCCTTGTGTGATTGGTTGCACATGTTCACATGGAAAACCATTTGCGCAAACAAGTCAGCCACCATTTGGTGACCAAAGAGAAAATTGTGATCAAGGACCCCAGGATAGAGGTTGTTGAAAGCCTGAGGGCAGTGCTCCCAGAGTGTATCTCCAATATTAAAGAACACAACATCTGCCAGATGGATGTTGGCGTGACCAGCTGGGTACACAGAGGCCTGGTACCCGCATTCCTGGATGGCCTTGAGGGTGGTGGAGCTTTCCTCTATCTGGTGGCTCAAAAAAACCTGATATTTGGAATTTGAGCCATTCCAGGAGTCGAGCAATCCACTGAGGATGTGGCTGTATGAGTACCCATCAATGAAATCTGGGTTTGTCTGATAGTAGACAAAACCCTTGGCCGAAACAGCTAGAAATGCACCAATGAATGTCCCCTTCTTGACCTTCTTTCTTCCGTTCTTGGTGGCAGCTTTTCCTTGCTCACTGAAATTGTCAAATTCAATCAATAAATTATAGTAAGAGACAAACATGATGACATCTGTTAGACTTGTCAAGCATCTGATCAGGGTTGATTTGATTGCGGTGTCATATGGGGAGTCCTGAGCGCCATCCCATTGATTGCTGGCAAAATTTGTAAGAGCCCTAATTGAAGCCACCTTTCCGTGCATCCAGAGCTGCACCATGCGCTCAGACACCCAAATGCCATGGTGCACAAGTTGCTTCTGGACCTGGGTCAAGGGAAGCTTGGGGTCCCACTGGAGGAGGTCAAGCATTATTGGGTATGCATCATTGATCTGGGACTCTGTGGCCTTCTTTGGCTTCTTGGTTGTCCCAATCAGATTTCACTTATTCATCAGGTTGTTGAATTCCCGCATGACAGTAGCCCGGGTGAATTGTAATTGGCTGGCTATCTGATCCCAGGGCAGACCCTGCAGGTTGAGTGCCACAATTTCCTGAAGAATTTGGGCAGTTATTATTCTGTGTTTGGGGCGCTGGGCGGCAGGAGCTGAAGCCTGATTGGCTGAGGGGGGAAGGTTGGGTGGTGGCAGGAAGTTGTTCCAAATCAAGGTTGCTGTGAGAGAGGGGGGCTAAACTAACTAAGTTTGGCTCCCATCTGGGTGAAACAAACCACCAGGATGCCGCCCAGTGGAGAACTGGGACAGCCGCTCAAAGGGGGTACCACAAGGAGGACACAGATGACATCTGGGGCAAATATTCATTCAGTGCCATCAGCGCCATGCCTGTGAGCAACCAGGGAGTACAAGTAGGGGCAGGAGGAGGCATCACGGGGGCGTGCAGAGGCTCCAAGCTGCCCTTTTCCAGGTCAGGAAAGGAGGGCATTGACCCCTCTTCACCCATAGGAGCAAGAGAGGCATAGACAGCATTGCCCAAATCCAGATCATCACAAGTCAAGCTCTTCACCACAGCCTCCACAGAGTGGAAGAGGTTACTGGGAAGGCTCAACAGGCTAGGAGGGTCTTTGCTCATGAGTCGCGCCAAAGAGGAGATTCTGGACCACAGGTCAGGAGAAGTTGACCACAGGAGAAGGAAAAAGGGGCCCAAAGAAAATACAACAAATTTGACTACTGGGAGTATCATAGTTGTGTTCTCCAGGCAATTCTGAGAAGAGTGGTATATTTTTTGTAGTAAAATTTGGTAAAATTGACCCCAGTAGGGGTGATCACAAGCTGGTAGTGAAAGCAACAGCAGAACAGATCTAGGAGCCTTGGGGGTGGTCGTGGACACCAGGAACAAAAGTGTGAGTGGAAGTGGGTTTGAAACACAAAAATCAAGGTAAAAATCAAAGTTATAATAGAGTTTATATTGATTTTTAAAGGAAAATCTAGGTTCAAATTGTATTTTTTAAACCAAAAGTGGAAACCAAAAGAGCTATACGCTTGAGCTTCTTTGGGATGAGCCAGAGAAGAGAACAGGTTCAAACCAGGCTGCCTTAAGGTAAGCTTAACAGCCAATACTAACACTTCAAAATTTTATTAGGAAGACTCCAAACTGAGACTCCACTTAATGAAAACTTCAAAAATTTGACCAAAAACCAAACTTTAATCTAATTGCAAAATAGACAAGCAGGGGACTGGGGGTCCCCTTGCTGTGTTAAAAGGGGGGTTTGGTCACATGATTTTGAGCTGGATCTAATTGGCCAGGGGAGAATTTTTGTGGGACAGAACCAGGTTAACTGGAATGTTTCAACCCAATTTCTGCGGGCCCATTTGATTGGCTGGAAGGGGTCTCATGGGTTTGAGGTTCACTTGAGTTGCTGGTCATTGATGTGGCCACATTTGATTGGTTGGTTCTTATAGTTTTTAAATGTGGACAACACCAAGCCAACAGGAAGTCCAAATTGACCAATGTTTCTTCCCAGGAGGGGGCAGCCAGAGGCAACACATCCACAGGGTAGGCCAACACAAACCTCTCGTCAACTGTGTGCGCCAAATCCTCTAAAGAATTAAGGGGTCTGGCTGGGGTTTTCAGACCTTTCTTGGTGCGGCAGGGGAAGATTTTGTGGTCTAATGCCAGAGGTGGCAGTGAATTTACATTATTTTTTCCTTTTTCCTGAGGCTGGATCCCTCCCTGGGGGAGCGTAGCCACTGGGAAGTTCTTGTGCGCTTTGGGGATCTTGAGCCCAGGAGCAACTTAGGGGGGCCAAGTGCTGTGGGGTTGTTCTTGTGGAATTCTTGTACCAAGTCCCAACAGTTTCCGTAATCTGAAGAGCTTACCCAGCTGTTGTCATAAGAGGGATATCCTTTCCAGGATACACAATATTGGAGGGACTTGTGAATCCTATGTGAGGCTACTATGGCTTCTACCTCATACTCAGGAGAGCCATCCACCAATGTGGGGTCAGGGGTGCTGGGTAGATCCCCCTCAAAAGGGGACAGGTATTGAAGGTACTGTGAATTCAATAGGAGGGGGGGAGATCCAACACAAAAGCACCATTGCCCTTATCCTCCAAGACCTTGAAGGGACCCAGTCTCTTTGGAGCAAACTTCCTTGAGGGCACCTTCATTTGGATATTGGTGGCGTCCAGCATCACAAGCGAGCCCACTGGGTACTGGGGAGCAGGCCGCTGGTTCTTGTCTGCCGCTTTCTTGTATGCCTCAATGGACTTGGTTAGGGTGTTTTGGACTTTGAGGTGTATGGCCTTGAGATGGGCTGCCATGTCTGCGGCAGCTGGGACACTTTCCTGGAGCAAGGGACCTATCACAAACAATGGAGAAAACCCCAGAGTAGCCTGGAATGGAGACACCCCTGTGGAGGCATGTACAGTGTTGTTGTAAGCAAACTGGGCCAGTGAGAGATTGTCAGACCAGGAGTTCATGGAGGCGTTAGCGTAGCAATGCAGATGCTGCTCCATGGTTTGATTGACTCTTTCTGTTTGCCCATCTGACTGGGGATGAAAGGAGGTGGACCTGCATGGCTTAATGTTTATAATCCCAAGCAAGAATTCCCAGAATGTGGATGTGAACTGGGGGCCTTGGTTGCTGATGATCTCCTGAGGTAAGCCAAAGTTGGAGAAGATGTGTTTCACAAACAGGTTTGCCATCCCTACTGAGTCCAGGGTGGTTAGGCATGGTATGAAGACTGAATATTTGGTGAATCAATCAATTACCACCATGATGGAGTCAAAGCCTCCCAACAGGGGAAGGGCCACCACAAAGTCAACTGAGATGGATGACCATGGGCCTTGAGACTGCTGCAGGGGGTGGAGAAGACCATTGTTCCCTGAGCGGTCTGGTTTGGAGCAAGCGCAGGTGACACACTTCTTGATCCATGGCCCCACTGCTTTGGTTATCCCAACCCAGGTGTAAGTACGCCTGATGAGCTCAAGCAGCTTCTTTGTGCCAGGATGACCAAACAGGTGGGGATCATGATGTTCTGTCATGACACGCCGCCACAATTCCTTTGGAACCCATACTTTGTCATTTTGGTAAATTATCCTATCCTTAAAGGTATAGGTACCATTAGATGCAGAGTTGGGAGACAGCTTTGCGCAGATGGCCTGGCTATCTGCAGAGGAGTGCTGGGCCACCAGGACATTGTGCAGAAGCGTACCGGGGAGGGCCAGTGGCAGGTCTAACTCAGATGAGGGGGCAGGGGCAATGACCAGAAGCTGTGGAAGAACAACTGGAGCCATGACTGGGTTATGGGGGAGAGAGAGGCCAGAATCCGGAAAGATCAAGGACTCTGGGATGACGGTGACCTGAGGATCCTCATTGCCTCTCACTGGGTACATTGCAGGGTTGCAACTCAGTAGGTCAGGGAGAATGTTGAGTTTGCCCTTCACAAATTTGTACTTAAACTTGTAACCAGAGAGCGTCTGCAAGACACGTTCCTGGCAAGGGAGAAGCTTCTGGGGCTTGCAGAAGTAGCAGAGGGCCTTATGATCTGTGCAGATCACAAACTTGTGTTGAGCGCCCTGCAAGTGATGACGCCAATGAGTGATGGCATCCACCACAGCTTGCAGCTCCTTGTCAAACACCGCCCAGGAGCACTCGTTGGGGGCAAACTTCCTGGAGAAGTAGGCAACCAGAAGCTCCTGACCGTTGTGTTCTTGAAGGAGGACCGCCCCAGCAGCCATTTTAGAGGCATTGCAAGCTACAATGTGGTGTTTGCTAGTTTAGCATGGCGTAGCACTGGGGTGGAGACAAAAAGCCGCTTGATGGCCTCAAAGGCCTCCTGGTATGCCGGGGTCCACACAAAGGAGGCGTTCTTGCCAGCCAGAGGGTACAGAGAGGCAGCCAGCTCAGAAATGGCAGGAGAGAACTTCTTGAGGAAGATCACTGTACCCAGAAAGCAGCGTAACTCCTTCTGGTTCTGTGGGGTAGCCCATTCCCAAATAGCCTTGGCCTTGTCAGGAGAGACCGTGTGACCGTCCTTCAGGACCAGGTTGCCCAGGAAGGTGACTTTGGACTTGAAAAACTTGCACTTGCTGGGCTTGATGAATAACTGCACCTTGTGGATGGCTGCCACCACAGCCACCAGGTCCTTAGCGTGCTGCTCAGGAGTGGGGGAGTGGATAAGGATGTCATCAATGTACATCATGGCGCAGGAGAAGCAGAGATCTCCCAAGGCATCCTCAATGACTTGCTGGAAGATTGCAGGAGCGTTCTTCAAGCCAAAAGGCATCACCTTTAATTGGAAGCAGCCACACCAAGTTTTGATGGCTGTAAGCCACTTGTCCCCCTCTGCCACCTGAACCTGGTTAAAAGCATTAACAAGGTCAAGTTTTGAAAAGACATGAGACTTGGCAATGTACTGGGCAATAGAGGCTTCCAAGGGGAGGGGGTAGCAGTCCAGGACAGTGACATTGTTGAGGAGGGTATAATTAACACACAGCCGGAGGAACCCATCCAATTTCTTAGCAAAAACCACTGGGGAGCTGACCAAGGAAGCCATCTTGACTATCCACCCTTTTGCCAGCATGTTGTCCAACCACACGCCCAACACCTTGTCCTCCAGCTCACTAAGAGGGTACATTGGGGCGTCAATCTTCACAAGGTCAACCGTTGTCTTAAAGGTCAAATTGTGGCAAGAGTGTGGAGGGAGAGCGCAGGAAAGGGTAGCGTCAAAGGCGTCCTTGAAAGGAGCAAAGATGGCCGGGAGGGCAAAGGGCTCAGGAGGGGAGACTGGGGTTGCCACAAGAAAGAGGTATGACTCAGGCAGTTTCCACCCCAAGGGGAGAAGGGGGAAGGAACTCAGACACCCATCTAACAAGAAGTGAAGCTCGTTGGTGAGACAGTCAATCTGCACAAGGTGATGCCGCCACCACCACACGCCCACAATTATGGGATACAGGAGGTCCTCCACAGCAGAGAACTTACTCACAAACACGTGGGATCCTGTACAGTAACTAAGTGGGTTAGTGAGGGGATAGCTGAGAACCGGTACCTGGCTAGCAGCAATTAGGCTCTGAGGAGGAAGCAAGGACAAACCCAAGGATTGAGCCAGGGCCAGGTCCATAAAGTTGCCCACAGCATCTGTATCTACCAACACCATAGCCTTAGCTTGGCGGGATTTGGCATAAAAGGTTGCAGTAAAAAGGAAATAGGAAAGATCTTCTTTATTCTGCAGGGTCAGAAGGATGCAGCAGGGTCACAGGAGGAAACCTCAGGGATGGCAGCCAAAGCCGCAAAGACTGGGAGGGATCCAGTGGAGATGGGCTAGTTGGGAGCCTGGCAGGGGCGGCACATCACATTGATGGCAGGCGCCTTGAGAGGCTTGGCCGCGGGGGCTTGGCCTGGGTGGGCTTAGAAACTGGGAGGTGAGCCAGTACACCAGACTTGGGCTGGTAGGCAGGCTTAGCTCCAAGCTTGCGGGCCAACGCAAATGCCTTCTTGAGGGAGGTAGGTGCTGGATCCCACGCACTCTTGTCAGCTGAAGCAGCATCCAAGGAGTTGCGGAACATGGCCACTGCCATCTCAGTGGGGAGATCCAGGGAGGCAGCCTTCACTGCAAAGCATTCCACATGGGAGGCAAGGTCAGGAGTGAGGCCCTTAGAACAAAGGGTCTCAAACATAACCGAGGCCTTAGAACCTGAGGCAGCCATTGCTGAGGAGACCAGTGTAAGGAGGGAGGAAGTATCCCCAAGCTCCTGGCTTTGACAAAGGAGAGTGTGCACCCAGAGGCGGGCATCTCCATCAAGAGCATCCAAGAGGGCCACTGATCTTTGAACGTCAGAGATGGGAGTATCTGCGGATGCTGAGTCCGCAGAGAGGCAAAGCTGCAGCTCCCCAAGGGTGTCCAAGACCTTCTCGCGGATGGCCACGGAGGGGGGTGCAGGGTGACACCAGGGTAATATTCACTGCTGATGCGACCGAGGAAGCTGTGGATGGGAAGACTGACTTCTCAGTGAGGCACAACTTGAAGGAGGACAGAAGTGACCACACGGCCCACACCGAGAGAAATCCAGCAAGGAGGGATCCCAAGCTGGTAGTGAAAGCAACAGCAGAACAGGTCTAGGAGCCTTGGGGGTGGTTGTGGACACCGGGAACAAAAGCATGAGTGGAAGTGGGTTTGAAACACAAAAATCAAGATAAAAATCAAAGTTATAATAGAGTTTATATTGATTTTTAAAGGAAAATCTAGGTTTGAATCATATTTTTTAAATCAAAAGCAGAAACCAAAAGAGCTATACACTTGAGCTTCTTTGGGATGAGCCAGAGAAGAGGACGGGTTTGAACCAGGCTGCCTTAAGATAAGCTTAACAGCCAATACTAACACTTCAAAATTTTAACTAGTAAGACTCCAAACTGAGACTCCACTTAATGAAAACTTCAAAAATTTGACCAAAACCAAACTTTAATCTAATTACAAAATAGACAAGCAGGGGACTGGGGGTCCCCTTGCTGTGTTAAAAGGGGGGTTTGGTCACATGATTTTGAGCTGGATCTAATTGGCCGGGGGAGAATTTTTGTGGGACAGAACCAGGTTAACTGAAATGTTTCAACCCAATTTCCGCGGGCCCATTTGATTGGCTGGAAGGGGTCTCATGGATTTGAGGTTCACTTGAGTTGCTGGTCATTGATGTGGCCACATTTGATTGGTTGGTTCTTATAGTTTTTAAATGTGGACAACACCAAGCCAACAGGAAGTCCAAATTGACCAATGTTTCTTCCCAGGAGGGGGCAGCCAGAGGCAACACATCCACAGGGTAGGCCAACACAAACCTCTCGTCAACTGTGTGCGCCAAATCCTCTAAAGAATTAAGGGGTCTGGCTGGGGTTTTTGGACCTTCCTTGGTGCAGCGGGGGAAGATTTTGTGGTCCAATGCCAGAGGTGGTAGTGAATTTACAGTTGCCATCCTGATTGGTTGGTTGACAAGCAGCTTGTGCAGGAGTGGGTGTGGGAGCAAGGGCAGAGCTAGACGCTAAGTGACTCTCAAACAAGTCAAAGCCATATGGGTCGGGGGACAGTAACAGGTCAGCTTCCTCGTTACCCGCCTCAAAGGCTTGGGTGTAAACAGGTGCCTCCACGTTCTGAGCCTCGCCTCCATTGAAGCTGGCTTGGCTGCTGGCGCCGTCAAAGATATTGCTTGTAAAAACCATTGTAAAAAACCTAGGATAAAATCACTAAAAGTAGAAATTTAAAAATTTTATGATTTATTTTTATTGTAATCTTGAGTCCATATTTGGAAGGTTCTCAAAACCATTCCATGCAAATCTGGAGCCATGAAAATGAATAAAATGCCTCTGTTCCTAAATTGGATAGCTGTTGATTGGCTGTTAAACTGTTATTTTTCTATTTTAGGCTGCTCATACTACACATCTTGTATGAGTTCATTTCATTTTGTGCTTGTGGAATCTTGCTTCTAGATTGCTCAAATTTCATTTCATTTCATTTTGGTCCTTCTGTTGGTGCCTCATATGAATCCTGCTTGGATTATAATATACTCCGGAATAGCATCCATCCATTTCACTTGTTGTGTCAGTTCATTTCGTTTGTGGTTTGAACTACACCGCTTGATGTTTGCTTTAATTTCGTATAATGGGTTAGTGAAATTTTGTTTTTGGTTTGACAGTTCATTTACTAACTGAAAATATTTAAATTAATTGAATCCTGAATCTCGCGGGACTTGGATTTCGTTTAAATCTGAAGTATTTTTGCTTGTCGCCATAGCTTTTAAAACTACTGTACTGTCCATGTATGTCATGGGGCTTGTCCAAGTAGAGTTCCTCTTAGGATTTGAAATGTTTGATCCCCATACAACATGGGGGTGTAGCAGGAGTGTCACTGATTATTTGATAGTTGGGTTGATTCTATGGGATTGATTTCCCAGGAGGGAGTAATTGTAGATGTTGCAACACTAAGGATAGTACTAGGTCATTACAAGTGATTAGAGGTTCCTATTTAGCTTTGTGGTGAGGTTATCCCTTCAATAAGTGTGCTGGGGTTGGTAAGGTCTAGTTTGATTTTATCAAAAGCCAATTTACTATATGAAGCTTTACGTTGTTGCAACATCCTTGCTTCTAGGGTTATATGAATATAATTCAGTAATCCAATTGAGCTTTAATTTAAGAGTGGAGTTGGTAAAGGCCTACAAAGAAATGGATGCTACGTATAATCAAAACATACAGGGTTCAGCAGAATACATTGCCCTGCCAAGAGTGTTTCAGATTGTATTGCCTTACAGGGAAACAAAATTAGAATGATTGTATTTTTAAAATACATATGGTATTAGTTATAGATCAAGTTGATATGGAACTAGCCTGGGCATATTATATTTTAAATTCAAACGGAGACGGCAGAATGTTCTGGGTGGATTAGCTTAGTTAGTAGAGTTTTGTCGCTCTAATGCGCGATACATCTCTTCCTTTTCGCGATTCATACGCTTCTGCTCTTCCCTCTCACGTTCTAGCTGCTGTCTTTCGTGAAGAAGCTGAAATGTAAGCAAGACATCCACTCAATAAAAGTACCTTCTCCTTCTCCTGGCGCATTTTCTCCTGTTCAGCACGGATTTGATCTTCACCTCCATAACTTTCAAAACTAAAAAATCAATTGAAATTCAATAGCTGGAGTTACTCGTCATATTCTCCGGTTCGGGACAGTTTCTCGGTACGGTAGTTTTCATACAAATGGTCGTGAGTTAGGAGCTTCAAGTCAGTCATATGAGAGCTAAAACACTTAGCAAATACTTTTTGCAGTCTTACTTGAAAAGCATAAAGCGAAGAGAGGCAGTATCACAGACATCAGCTGAGTCGACTATAACCCATTTAGACAAGAATCATTGTTACACTACCATCAATTATACCCCAAGGGTATTTTCGGACTCTTAAGACCTCCCGCTTCTCGGTTATTTCTTGCTCGTGACTTATGACGGCAAAAGGAAGCATAGACTATTATCTTTGAGCTATTGCAATGTAATTCAGTTTACCTTTAGTTCTTCATTTTGCTCAATGGTTTCTTCATCATCTTCAACTGGATCATAAGGGAAGTTATAGATTGGTATGCGGTAATGATCGATATCTTCCATGATTCTAGATTTGAACGCCTTCAACTCTTCGACAGTAAAGGAATCTGCCTTTCCGATAATAGGAATAATGTTGACACGAGGGCCTAGCTTTTTCATGAGCTCAATGTCAAGCTCACGAAGGCCATGGCCCGTTGGCGTAATGAAATATAAAAGTGCGTGTATGCGGTTATCTTGGAAGCGAGGGTTGCGCTTAATTCTTGTTTCTTCGGCAAGAATGTTGTCGTATTGCATTTCCACATAATTGAGAATCTTATCAAAGCTATTATCATGAATAATCAGCCTAGATTTATATTTACCATTTCTGATTATCAATACTTTCGCCAAACCCAGGGGTATCTATGATGCTTAAACTGACACGCATACCATCTTCTTCGATGTCTGGGATAAAATTTAAGTACTGGTTCGAGTATAAGTCTTTATATTACCCACATTAAAGCTTTTGATATCTAAAGTTTCAGCTGGTTGGTTTTCCATTGGCCTGGAAATTCCAGAGTAATCCTTTGGAGGAAGAACTGGTTTTTGGCAGAGAGTATTTATGAATGAAGTCTTGCCGAGACCAGAAGAGCCTTGTAAACCCAGTTAAAATTGTAGCCTTGGGACTATGAATGAATACTACTTACCCACTGCCATCACAGTTAGAGGGATCCCCTTTTAGCATTTTTCCAGCGTCCGCCTAACCTCTTAATAAAGAATCGAAGTTTAGTGCAGATCCAATGTATGAGTCGAAGCCGTCAGAGTTATAAGTACTTACATGCGACATTGTATTTCTTGAGATACACTGAGCTTAAACGCGTTCTTTTAAAAAAGTTTGGTTGAGCGCTAGTTCAAAGTAGGTATTAGGGGTGATAAGAAGACTTTGCACCACGTCGTCTGGTTTGATCAGGTCACGCACGTCAATTGCTGTTCATTAATGCCAGCTCAGCTGGTGCAGCTCGTCTGCTCATTTGGGGCCACACGATAATAAATCATTAGACGATAATACCACCAGTCCCCCATCAATCACCTCCCTTAAAGAAAAATAAACGTATGGCTTTTTATTAGTACCGTCCCACAATGCCATTCCTTCACCTATATAAAGTTGCGTCATTGCCTCCAACAGCGAGCCGAGATTGACGGCTCAAAGCGCAATTGAAATGGGAACCCGCAATATCTACGGTTTAAAACGAATGCCCAGCGATTCTGATTGATTGCCCAAAATCAATCCGAAGTTTCAGGGCCATATTTTTGCAATAGCTTGGCCCCAAATAAATATAAACCAAATCCCCAGAATTAGACCCAAATCTCTAAGGTCTTAAGCAAAGACTGTCAATTTATTTGCTAAGGCAGGTGTTGTTTGGTTTGACCTCTATCATGATCCCAGGCTCTATTAGGCTGGGATTAATCTTTTATTGGTTGTGATTGACCACCCAAATCTTGTCTTCTACTAAGAATTTCTCAACTTATAGTGGGATAATTCCTCTTTTGACTTGTTCATTTCCCTTGTTGGATTGGTCTTCTATTTTTTTCTGGAAATACAAATCACTTTTATTTGGCACATTTTTGGTAGCAGTAGACATGATCCTATGTTAGTGCTGATAATGATTGGTTTATGTATTTATACCAGTTCTATTAAGCTTTTCCCTGTGTTTTTATTTACTCAAGTGCAACAGACTATCAGAGTATTTGAAAGTAACTCAGTTCAAAGAAGAGGTTTTTGGAAGATAACTTAATGAGTGCCTTTACTAAAAAACCATTCAATTAGTTAACTCTATTCTTTGCTTGTGAGTGCTATGAACTGCTGCTTGTGTGTTGTATAATATAATCAATGAGTTAAACATTGGTATTTTATGAGGTGTTTTCCTTTCTTTATCTGTGATGATAATCCCAGGTGTTGGGAATTTTGACCAAGCAATGATGCTAATTATGACAGAACTTGCAGATATGAATTGCAGCTGCCAAATTACATAAATTGGTAGTATAAATCATATGCATATTGTGTTAGCAGTAGTCTGCTGACCTGAGCATTAAATTAGCCAATGACAAGCGCCACTGCGGCAATTGAATAATACATGATTTGCCGCCACAGCACTTAAAAATATACACAAGCGCTGCATCGCTGCCTAGTAATTGGATTAGGCTCCAAAGCGCCAAGCCATTTTTATGTCAAGCGCCGCCTGGCAAATATTGCAGGCACCAAAGCGCCGCCCTACTTTTATATCGAGCGCCGAGGCGCTGGGTTCAATTCCCCATAATCTTGAATTTCCATATTTATCACATTAATAAGCATTAAGCTTACAGTATGCCAGAGACGTAGGAAGTGATCCTGAAGTACTAAACTATTCCATGCCAGCAAGGATCACTGGTGCTGGGTGAAGATGAAAATATTCTATTGGCTGACATGTAATAAGCGTCAAACCTAGATTAATAATTACCCAAAATTGGGGCGTGTTAGAATGTCCTAGAAGACATTGCTACCAGCCCAGAGATTACCCTGGTAGAAGGTATAAGAATAATTAGTCATTTACAATAAAATCATCTTTGGACTATCTTTATTTTATTCTTAATCTGGTTGATCTTTATCCTAATCCTTAAGTGCTTCTGCGCAATCAGAAGCCGTTGCTGGTAAATAATCATGGTTCTGTTCTATCCTGGCCCTTCTGATACAGTACTACTCATATCCTCACATATGACTGTATTCTGGCAAATGTCCTGTGCCCTATAATCTCAAATAATTGTGGCACTTTAAAGCAAAAATTGCGACACCAGGTTTATTAAATTTGGAGATCATCCTCTTGCCAATAAGATGTCTCACATCATTTCATATGTTTTCTTTGATTTATTGTACTGCAAGCCATCTTTTGCATAATTAATGGCTGTGATTATGCATGTTACAGAAGTAACAGATTTGATGCCCCCCAGAAATCAAACCAGTGTCCTGCAACCAGCCAGGGCCTGTACCTGGCTTTGCTTTAAATAGCAAAAAACCAGGCTTGGGAATCAATTCTGCCATCCTGGGCCCCAAAAACTATTCTCAAGCCTTATTGTGCTTAGTTGACACTAGCAAGCTATTTTTAGACACCCAGTTGCCCCTGGTTAAAGCCTGACTGCATTTAGGTAATTTGGGATTCTCAATTGGAGACCAGCTAAAAAACAATACAGTTGATGAGGAGCAACTTTTGGGGGAGCTTCAAATATGGAATTAAGAAAGAAGAGAAGTATATTTTATTGGATAATACTTTAAACTTATATAGCTTGCGCTGTGGCAGGGATTTTAAGTTGGATCAAAGATAAGGATGGTCATGTGCAGAATGGGTTTGAGTTGCTGGATACCTGGACGAGTCATGTGATAATGGTTTGTAACTTTTCCTGGTATGTTGAACTGTATATTGGATTGGCACCAAGCCAGTCAACGACTGGATTTTAAGTGTGCTGGCAACAACCAGAATACATGTACATCCAACTCCTTAACACAGTCTAAGCCTTTCAAGGCTTGTATGGCCAGTCCTTAAATAGTAATCAAATTGGCAGTACTCACATGACACCTGTGTTGCAACTGTGCTGTTTTAGTAGAGTTACAGGGGGGAATATTTGTAAACTAGATAATGTTCTTTATTGAAAGATAAGCATTATATAGCCTTTGTGAATTGAGGATAACAGGAACATGATTGTGTTGATCACTTGGTTGGATGGTAAAGAGGGTGACTTGATCCTGTTAATGAGTCAACGTCAAAACAAGGTATCCACCATAAAGGTTATCATTTGTTCATGTTGTTGTATTTGGAAATTTGAGTTGACTTCCTAGTTTGGCTTCAAGTCATTGGGAAGTTGGGTTGCAGGTCAAAAACCTGCTTAATAGGAACCTTGCTGGTGGGTCAAGTCTGCTGTTTTGACACCCCCCGGCTGAAGGTTAGCCTCCTCTGGGGGCAGGTTGTCAGGGAGGTTGTTGGGAGCCTGGGCGCCATACTGGACTAACTGTTGTTCTGTGGTGGGTAGGACGGACTCACATTATTTCTGTCTTGCCTTGCAGGTTCTCAGGCAATCATGATGAGGACCTTGTCTTGTTTATGTTTCCCAAGTCCTTGCACAAGGTAAGTATTGTTTTTTTACCTTTAGGATGATTGCTGGACCTACTTTCTCTGGTTGCAATTTACTATTGTCAATGTTCATGACCCACACTTTGACGCTAACCTCATGTCTGTTTGGATGGGGACAAATGTCTTTTGCAAATGCTTTTCTTCTCTTTCTGATTGGTTTCTGTTGGCTTGTGTGCCATAAACTAGCTCAAAGGGGCTTTTCCTGGTGGATCTGTTCACACAGGTCTGGCATACAAGCAATGCAGTTGGTAGCTGCTTGTATCATTCCTCAGGTCTCCTGACAGTGAGCTTGGCTAAGGCTTGCATGAGGCTGACATTTAGCCGCTCTACACGTCCATTGGCCTGAGGATGGTAAGGTGTTGTCATTGTGTGCTGGACTCCATTTTTGGTGAGGTAAATGTTGGTATCTTCAGAGGTCGATTATTTGCCTTTGTCAGTTATCAGGAGTTCTGGCTTTCTGAACTTACTGATGATTTCTTTTCCTATGAATTGCTGTACACATTGCCTGTGTGGGATCTTACTGCTTGTGCCACTGGCAAAGTCAATAGCAGTGATGATGTATTTCTTATCATTGTGTTTTCCTGGCATGGGGCCAACAACGTCAAGGGCCCATATTTTGAAGGGTAGTTATGTGCAGATGGGAAGTACTGACTTTAGAGGGGTTTTGATTTTGGCAAACTTTTTGCATACCTCACATTGGTCTAGGACTTCTTGGATGTCCCAATATAGAGTTAGCCACCATGCCTTGTGCTTGAGAAATTCATAAAGGTTTCAACTCTTGGTGTTCCCTAAGTCTCTGTGATAGTGTAGAATGGTGTCAACTTGTTGACATGTAGGGATATACAGGATAGTGCTCCCATTAGTCATCTTGCAGTGTAGCGTCCTGTATACGTCTGTGAAGAGGTGTTCATTTTTGATGACTATTTCTTTAGTGATATTGGCAGTGCCTGGAGGGAAGCCTTTGTCCTTAGTTTAGAGTACTAGGAGGGGTCAGTCTGGGTTAGACCGGTTTCCCCTCTTGTGGCTCTAATATACAAGCAAGATAGTGCATCTGCCATGGCAAGTTTGGGTCCTGGTTTGTATTGAATGATCATGTTAAACCTTTTGAGAAGCTCCATTCAGCGCTCTTGGTGCCTGGATAGATTGGCTTGTGTTTTGAAGTATATGAGGGACTTATGGTCTGTTAGGACAGTGAACTCCTCATGGTGTTCCAGGTAGCAGCGCCACTTGACAAGACAGTGTACAATTGCCAATAGCTCCTTGTCATGTATAGGGTAGCAAAACTTGCTGTCTGTCAGTTTGCACAACTTATAGGCTACAGGTAGGAAGTTGCTGAGGATGTTCTTGATCTGTAGTACTCCCCCAATGGATGCATCAGATGAGTCTGTCTCCATTTGATACTCTCCTTCTTGCTTAAGATACTGTAGAATGATAGCAGCTATAAGTTTCTCCTTTAGACACCAGAAACAAAGGTCACATTGGGGGGTCCATATAAACTTGGATTTGGCGCCAGTTATGGCCAACAGAGGTGCAGTCAGGATGTCACAGTTGGGTATGAATTATTGTACATAGGCAATCATCCCCAGGAATGTACAGAGTTCTGACATGTCTTTTGGTGGTGGCATTTTGCAAATGGCCTGGATTTTCTTGCTGTTGGGTTTAATGCCATCTTTTGAGACTATGTGTCCTAGGAAGAGAAGCTGCTCTCAGAAGAACTGATATTTGGAGGGCTTGGCTAGCAGCTTATGTTGCGCCAGGGTAGCAAAGACTGCCTCAAAGTCCTTGCGGTGTTGTTCTACCAAGGGGCTATAGACAATGATGTTGTCCAGGTATACCAAAGCGTGCTTGCCTATATGGGGGGCAAACACTTTGTTCATAAAGGTAAAAAAGATTGATGGTGTGTTTGTCATCCCAAAGTTGAGTACCACAAACTTGTATGACCTGTATTTAGTGCATAAGGCCGTTTTGGGTATATCCTCCTCTTTGATGTGAATTTGGTTGTAGCCTGAGGTTAGGTCAATCTTGGAGAAGACTGTGGTGCCACCCAAGGAATTGAAGAGGCTGTTGATGAGTGGTAGTGGGTAACAATTTTTTGTATTAACTTAGTTTAGAGCTCAATAGTCTGTGACTAGGTGTAGGGTACCATCTTTCTTTGCTACAAAGAATATGGCAGCGCCAAAAGGAGACTGTGAGGGGTGGATAAGATCTTTTTCCAATGCCTCCTTGAGGTAAGCACATAGGGTGTTGTCTTTGTTTGGGGTAAGTTGGTAGATGGATCACACCTTAAGTACAGCTCCTTTGAGTTGGATGGAGTATTAGATGTGCTTCTCTGTGGCAACCCTGGTAGAGCATCTTTGCGTATTTCTGGATGGTGGGCCACAATTTCTTGGTCCTGAGCTGTGGTGGTGTCTTGGTGGTCCTTGCAGTTTTTAATCTTGTACCGGCAGGAGTCCCAGTCAATTGCCTTTAGGTGCTCCTTTTTGTTGAGAGTTTCTGTAATACGCACAAAGACATGGTTGCATAGAAGTTGGTCCACCAAGTCAGGGTAGATATGGTGATTGACCCCTTAATTCTTGATGGTCAATACTGAGGTGACCCAGTCCACATGGGGATTGTTCTTTTGCGACAAGTCCAGACCAAGTAAATATCAAACTTGGAATAATCAGTGACAGGGCCCTGGATGATGGAATGCAGGTTCTCTAGCATGACAGAGAAGGGGGCAGTTTCCCTTGTCACAACAATGTGATGTTCATCAGCTAAAACCATGTTGTTAATCTGCAAAGGATTAGTGGTTAGCTTGAACTTATCTACAAAGCTGCTGTTGACTAGGGTTCAATCTGCGCCTGAGTCCAGGAGTGCCGAGCCTGTGTAACTTCAGAAGCAGAAAAGATAGGGCATCATTTTATTGGGATGTCTGACAATAACACAGAGTACTGGGTCCTCTGAGGCACTTTGATCATGGACATTGATCCACGTCCTTGGTTTGGTACTCATTGTTAGGCGAGTTGGGAGTTGTGCGGGATGAGCTTGGCTTGCTTAGTGCTCTCCCCAGACTTTTACCTTGTCTTGATTGTCTTGTGTGACAGTGATCTGGAAATGGGTACAGTTTGACTGGCCATTGCTTCCATTCCCATGTCCATTTGAGCTTGTGGGTTTGTGGTTTACACTGCCATTGTTGTTCCCAGGGGGTGGTCTGCTGGAGCGCCTAGCAGGGTGAGAGTCCTTGGCTTGTTCTCTTTTCCCTGTTTGTGCCTTGTGGAGGGCATTCGACGTTTGCTCCGCGTTCTCTGCATCACAATAAAGGCTATGCAAGTTGGTCACCTGATCCAGGTTGACAAAACTTATCACGTGCAACTTGAGTGTGTTGTGGTACATGAGATGGGTAGCTGGGGTGTCAAAGGCCATGTCCAAGGGGGCACGTAGGTGTAGCTCTTTGTATGCTGGGGTGAGCTCCTTTACTGTGCCTGTGTGGGTGAGATTCTTTACTTTGTGTATGATCATGAGTGTGGTGTCTTTCAGCACAAATCTTGCAAAGAAGTCCTTCTTGAAGGTATCCCAGTCCTTCTCAGTGTGATTCTTGTGTCACTTGTTGCACCAGGCCAGCATTATGTGTAAGTCAGATGGAGATTTCTGCAATCCAGAAGCGTTGTGGGCATTTTATTTGTGCCAGCTTGCTCTGGGCAGATTGAATCCATGCTGTAGTGTTGTTGTTGGCTTCAGCAAATGGTTCCAAGGTGGCGCTTTAAAGTCTCTGGGCTACGTGTGCTGGCATAATGCTTTCATCTGTTGCTTGAGAAGCAGCGGCAGGTGCTTGGAAGAAACCTTGTGCTGACAAGGCGTTGAAGGCGGAGAGCAGGATCACCATGCTCTGGTACAGCACAAACCTGTCAGGTATTTTAGTACCAGGCGTGTATGGCGCCCAGTCCAGTGAGAGGCCAGACATGATTCTATTGAGGATTTGTTGAATGTGGCAATTACGGGCAACAGGCAAAATTTTGAGGGATAAAATAGGATGGAAACCCTACTTCTGCTACCAATGTTGCAACTGTGCTGTTTTAGAAAAGTTACAAGGGGAGAAATATTTGGAAACTAGATAATGTTATTTATTGATAGATAAGTATTATATAGTAATTGTGAATCATGAATAAGAGAAACATAATTGTGTTGATCACTTGGTTGGATGGTGAAGAGGGTGGCTTGATCCTGTTAATGAGTCAACATCAAAACAAGGTATCCACCATAAAGGTTATCATTTGTTCATGTTGTTGTATTTGGAAATTTGAGTTGACTTCCTAGTTTGGCTTCAAGTCATTGGAAAGTTGGGTTGCAGGTCAAAAACCTGCTTAATTGGAATCTTGCTGGCAGGTTAAGCCTGCTGTTTCAACACCTGCAACTCATTCCTTTACAAACAATGGCCATATTAGCAGAGATAAGTCACTGACAGGCCAAAAATTGTGCTTAATGATGCTAATAATAGCAACATGTTTTCCAGCCAGATTACAGAAACCCTGATGCCCAAAATATTCCATCAAGATATCCAAAGAAGAGCGTAAAGAGGCACCTACCAGTGAGTAGCTATATAAGACCCAGAGACCACTGTGAGTTTTTATTGTCATTTTTTCTATTGACTTCTTATAACCCTTTGGTTCACAAACATTTAAACCCATTTGTATCTTATAATCTTACATCTGCAACTGACCAGACATCAATACACCCACACAGTAGTAGACTACCAAGTTCCTGCTGGAGACCCAGAAGCGCCTGACTACTACTACCCCCTGACACCTCTTTTGGTTGTGTGTACTTCACTGAGTATCCACCCAACCCCAACCACAAAAAATGGACTTTGGAAGATTTTATTTGGTATACCAGATCAGATACTCCCAAAGAATTATACCACCTAGTTTGCAACAACAAGGGCATTATCATGTATCCCCCCATATTTAACAGGAAACACAACAACTCTTCTGCCTACCTGGTTCTAATGAGTCTTCCTTGACATCCAAACCAACTTCCTTGGCCCCACCCACTCCTAATGCCACTGGCCAGAGTAGCTTGTTGCTTGGAGTGCTTTACCTAGCACTTACAGGACTGATTGGCTCTGCCTTGCCAAAATCTGGTCCCAGGTCTGTGGCTGGGAAGATCCACTCCTACCTGGTAAAGTTAGGTCACATCATCTGGTGATCTATGCCAGTACCTGCATCCGCTTCTCCCTCACCTGAAGGAGCATCACAGTACTCTTGGTATCCTGACAGACTCCAATGTGGTGATCATGACAGAACTCAGAACCTTCAAAATGACAGGAACCATTGAGGAGTACATTGCAGTCTACAAAGACCTACATGACTGAGCCCTCAACAACATTAACTTTTACAAAGCTGGACCACAATTGTACTTTTACAATGGTCTCTACACACACATTAGACGTCAGTTTGACTGACACACTGCAAGAACCTTCATGATGTATTCTTAAAAAAATGCATCACACAGAAATCTGACAACCTACATGTAACAAAAAAAAGAAAGTCACACAGTAAAGAAGGACCCTCAAACTAACAAGCAGAACAACCGGGCTAATAACTCTCATTCTCAAAACATAAATTGCACCGCTCAAGTTAATCAAGTGGTCACTGATAATACCACCAATGAGGAAAAAGCTCAGGAGAGTGCTTAAGCAAGCTGCCCTCCCCCACTTTACAAGACTTGTACAGGGACCAAGATTTGGACTCAATCACCATGATCCAAGTACCCTCCAGCAATCCTCTACTATTTGCTGCCCAAACTGGAAATAAACTCCTCACTTATCCTTTCTGCTTTTGCAGATATCAGAGCACAGCACTATTCAACACTGGAGCAGACCAATCCCCTGTTGACAAGAAATTTTCCAACCTCATGAAACTACCCACAGTTCAAAGCAATATCAAGATAGCTATCATGACAGATAATATAATTACACCAGTCACTAAGGAAGCAAAACCTTTCCATGGCCAAATAAGAGACGTGCAAACTACGCTTAGTGGCCCAATCATACCAATCCCCAAGTAAAATGTTATACTTGGCCTGGAATGGATGATAAAGACCAAACCTCATATCAACTGGGATAGTGCTACCCTCACCATACAACAAGGCAAGGTGAACCACCATGTATACCCAACTCATCTTGATACAATCATGAGGGACCATTTATTTGTAAAGATTATGAAAACAGAAGAGGAAAAGGACCCTAGCAAAATCAACTGGAACACTTGCACATATGAGATTATCCACTTTAAAAGTACAGAAACCACATGTGAAAGAGACCCAATCCAAACACACCTAGTCATAGAATTCCCTTTGGGTTTCCAAGAAACTTTACCAGGGCTACCGCCCAATTGGGGCATAAAACATGAAATCAAACTCAAAGGAAGTGTGCCAAAAGCACGCCCTATTTACTGCCTAACGCCATAATAAGATGACACCCTAAAGGCTTACCTAGATGAAGCACTTGAAAAAGGACACATACAACCTTCTAAATCTCCTTTTGGTGTGGCTTTCTTTTTTGTAGCAAAGAAAGATGGAAGACTCTGCCTAGTCATAGACTACAGGGCACTCAACAAGGTCACAAATAAGAACAGTTATCCCCTGCCCCTGATTGATGACCTTTTTGATGCCCTGGGGGGCCCCAAGTCTTCACAAAAATTGAATTGCCAGCAGTTTATTACCAAATTTTTGTTAAACTAGAGTACATACCAAAAGCAGCTTTCAGAACAAATTATGGTTCCTTTGAATGTGTGGTCCTTAACTTTGGTATAAAAAACACCCCAAGCACCTTTGTAACTTTTATGAATGAAGTCTTCAAGGAATACATCAGAAAAGGGCCATTATCAACCATGACAACATAATCATATACAGTCTACCTGTAGAACAACACTGGAAAGACATCCACCTAGTCCTCCATATTCTCAAAGATAACCAACTTATAGCCAAACCCTCAAAATGTGACTTCTTTTCTAAAATCCCATTTCTAGGACACATTATCAGTAAGAATGGAATAAAACCAGACTCAGAAAAGATACAAGCCATAACCAACATGCCAGCGCTGCAAAATAAAAGTGAACTTTGCACATTCCTAGGCATGGTAGCCTATGTCAGAAGATTTATCCCAGACTGGGGTGCTTTGACTGACTCCTATCCGCAATCACAGGCAAGACAACCAAAACTAGTATGGATATCATTAAGAGAACAACATTTCTGGCAACTAAAAGAGCACATGGTCACTTCCCCCATCTTACAATATCTAAACTGTGAAGGAATATACAAGCTAGAAACTGGCGCATCTGATCAGAAATAGGAGGAGTACTCTGAATTCAAACTGCAGAAAAGGGCTTCCTCCCTGTAGCATATGAATCAAGAAAGCTGTCTGACAGTGAGCAAATATACCCAACACATGACAAGGAACTGATAGCTATTGTCCACTTTCTAATTAAGTGGCAATCCTATCTGAAAGATGCACAAATATTCAAAGTGCTAAACAACCACAAGTCACTGATATTCTTCAAAACTCAACAACATCTATCAAGAAGACAAGTTGAATGGATAATCCTTATAAAAAGGTACCCCATGACAATTTAATATAAACCAGGCAAAGAAATGCTACTGCAGATGCCCTGTCAAGGCTATATCATAAACATCTTATATGCACTGGTGGAGACCCCAATAAGCCCATGTTAATAATGGGAAATCTCCAAGAGGGTTTCCCACCTGGTACACCAATGAAAATCCAAGAAAAAGTCCTCAAGAACAAATATCTGTTCAAAATGTATATGGCACACTACACCACATACTTTCAAGTGGTGATATTGTATCCTACGTCCCATAAACACAAAATATTGACACAATTCTTTGATACCACAAAGATCTGGGACACATCTGTAGCAGGAACTTGTACAAATACCTCAAAACATGATAACAGTGGCCCAGCATGTTGGACAATATCAAGGAAGTGCTGGAGCAATGTAAAGTCTGTGAAAAGTACACCTGCTCCAAGGCACCTCCCAAATCATTAATACTGGTGTCAATCAAACAACCCTTAAAAGTGTGGTCACTGGATATTGTAGGGCCAATACCTGGTAATAACAAAGGCAAAAAGTAAATTATAACAGCTATCAACTATGCAATCAGGTGGCCTGTAGCACAAGCCACAAAATACCACAAAGGCAATTATATGAGAAATTTTATTGGCAAAGAAATGATAGCTAAGTTCTGGAAACCTGACCTCCTGATTACAGATGGAGGAACCAAACTTAAAGCCATCAACACCAATATTTACCTTGCCAAGACTGGAATAAAACACATCACAGCCAGTCCCTATCACCCACAAGCAAATAGAAGAGTATAACAATTAAACAGCTTGCTAGTGGAAGCCCTCAGTAAGTTATCTGCTAGCAATCCAAAAGCCTGGGTTGACATGCTACCAACAGCAATCATAGTATGCAGAACACAAGTCAACCAAAATACGGGCAAAAGCCCATATGAACTTGTCTATTAGAACAAGCCTGCTCTTGTTAGCACTACTTCAGGGCCACACTTACCTCTACCTAAGAAGGTATCAGACAATAGTGACCCTGATGTAAAGCGTGCTAGAAAGGACCAAGAGGACAATGAAAAGGAAAGAGTTGAAATAGAAGCAATCCCACTACAACAAGAATGCTTCCAAGTCAGGGACAAGATCTGGGTTGTTAACCACAACATAAACAAGTTGGATCCATGATTACAAGGTCCAGGCAGTATCATGGAAGTCAAGCCCTACAATACTTACCTTTTCAAAGTTATTGGCGCTCAAACAGAACTCAAATGTATGCACCATGACCACCTCTGCCTATGTAAGGCAAGAAAAGCACAACATAACTCCCGGCTCTCTGTACCCAATACCAAACTGGATCAATATCAAGCCCAAATCCCCAACACTATCAAGAAAATTCTTAAGGCTCCACCTTTCAACACCCCAGGGGGAGATGTTGCAACATCTACAATTACTCCCTCTTGGGGAACTAATTTCCTGAGCAACTTGCCAAATGATTCCCTGACTAATCATTAAGTTGGTGGCACCACTATCATTTGACCATCTATTACAGGAATCACACAATCCAGGTCTTAAACAGAACACAACTTGAGTAAGCCTTGTGACTTAAGAGGAACATTACTCAGATAAGCCTCATGACTAACATGACATACATGAACAGTATGTGGCTTTTCATGATACTATATATTATCCTATATTCTTATCCAATAAAGCATCATTCTCCTCTTAATTTTCCCCTTTATCTTGTTTATTATACTTCCCAGAAGTATATAATTGTCATTTATAACACTCTGAAATTTTTTAGGGGTGCCTATCAGCCCAACTGTCATACAGGTATACTCAAAGAGGCCCCACTTGGTGAAAAAAGCTGTTTTGGGTTGGTCCTCCTGTCTGATATAGTTCTGGTGATTGTCACTTGAGATATAAATGCTGGATAGCCACACAGTGTTGCCAAAAGATGACAAGATGTCTGTGATTTGAGGTAAGAAGTAACTGTCTATGATAGAAGTTTGTATAAAGAGATTAATCTATAACATATCATTGGTTTATTGTTGCACTTAGAAACAACAGCCAGGTGTGACAACCACACAAATTACTTTGGAAAATCATGCCTTACTCAAGAATGCACTTAATCTTCTTATGGAAAAACTCCTCCTTGGAATGGGTTATACAGTATAAGTAAGAGGCTTAGGATGTGCATTGCCAGTATCAATCTCATTTTTCACATTACAGCTTCTGGTAGATTATCAGTATTGATGAAAATGCTTGAAAAAACTTTGATCTAAGTTTAACCAGCTTGTCTTTCTGTTCCAAGCTTAATAATTGATTAGAGTTAACCTGTGACACCACAGGTGCACATAAAGAGCTGCTTTTTTTATTCTGTTTGAAAGGTAAAATACAGATCAATGGTACATTAATTATGCCTAATAGTTCATTTTTTATCCAGATAGCCAGTTGTTACTCCCAGTGTGTGGAGTGTCCAGAAACCTAATATGATAATGTACTTTTTGTGAGAGAATATTGTAGCTAATATGGATTTAATGATTTTTTTCAATATTTAAGATAAGATTAGCAGCATTAATAAGGCATGTTTTCTCAATTCTATTGGCTATAATGAATTCTGTACCTGAGAAAGTGATTCACACCTGCCCTAAAGAAGTCAAGGACCTGAACAAGAGGATTTTGCTGTACACATCAGCATCCAAGATATTGGAGGTGGGACAACTGTTCACCAGGCCTAAGGTAAAAGATGTGTCAGAGCCCAACATTAACAACTCTCTCTTTTAGGCCTGAAGGATGAAATATCCTGTATCTTCTGCTGCTACCACTGAGGGCTGGTCTAACAGAGATATTCCAGATTCCCTTTAAAGCTAAGATTCTTCATGATATTGGCAGCCAATAGCCCATTAGGGATTGTCAGGGAACCAACCCTGATCTGCTGGCTTGCTAGTATTTGGGAACTGGAGGATTGTGGACTGGGTGAGCAGGGCCCACCAAAGGATTGGTGCTAACTTAACAAGATAATATATTGATTTTCTCACCCAGGACATACAGGCCAGCGGTTTGGATGATAGTGTCAATCACCCCAGGGAGAGTGATATACACTATCCCAAATAGCTTGTTGTTATGGTCCATAGAGAGGTCAGCAGTAGATATAGGTGTCAGAAACATCAATTTGATGCTTCTTACCAACCCTGAAATCAACAATTTAAGCTTAAGTTCTTTCATCTTTCCTGATATTGATTGTGACCCTAAAAAGGAAACATTAGCTTGTATTAGCTGTCCTTTATTACCTTTAAATGCTGATTTACATCAACAGTGTACCCCCTTAGTAGGGGGAATGGGGATCAAACTCAGGTCTTCCGCTGGAGCTGTTGGTCATCTAAACAAAGTTAATCTATCAACTATGAGTTCTTTCAATTTTTACCTTTCCTTGGATCTATCAGCCAATCAGAAGCCTTGCACACAAGTCTAGTGTACAAATCCAAATTTTCTAGCAAAAACACCAGCCTGGAGTTACCCGATGACAGGTTCAAAGGCTCCAGAGGCTTGAGGAGCTCTGTTGTTCCCCAAAGCACTGATCCCAGAAAGGGGTATCAGTTGCCAATACTCTCCAGGTGTTTGGATAAACACTTGGAGATTATTAAAAGGGGAAAGCATTTAAAAAGCCATTTTAAATCAAAGTTATCCTAAACATTTATGTTTAATTGGAAACAATGCTTTTGAAACCCCTGTTCTTCCCTGCCAACATTCCCCATATTTTTCTCCAGGCTTCCAATTATCTTATTTCCTTAACCCAATTACCTCATCTTCATTCTATATAAGACACTTATCTATCACTTCACATATTTTTCAGTTAATAAAGTCTTTTCCTAAACCAACTTGATATTTACTTGCTCTTGCTTCTATTTTTCTCCAATAGCCATGAGATTACCCAAGTCCTCCCAATGGGAGCCATTTGGATATAAATGGTTGGTTTGTTTGCTCCTGGTGCAGGCCTTTGCAGCCAGTGTATTCCTAGGAACCAGAGCGGATTATGATTCCTCCACTCCTCCTCAGTACCTTGATAAGTCTTGGCTCCAAGTGATACCAGGCGTCTGGTACACCGCCACGCCCTTATCCCCAGTCCCTCCTATTACAGAGAAACCATGTATGTTCATGGAAAACAACAAGGCTCTAACACCCACTCTGTTTCATCCCTTGGCTTTGGCCTTCTTGCTCAGCTACCTGGGAGCCTACTTCTTCCTTGGTAGATTTAATCCCCTCTTGAGGAGATATTGTTTGATTGAGGAGATATTCCACATAGGAATGGTCTCTGTCCCCATTGGCACATTGGTTGCCATTTTAAAACCCTCTGCAGCCATACACCTTCTTGATGGTATGTTTCCTAGCAGATAGGTTCCTGGCAGTAGGAATTGAAAGATTTAGAGCTTAACTGGAAGATGACTAAGAAAAAATATTGCAATATTGGAGATAACTAATATCTTTAAACCTTTATTTGAAAATGACAATAGGGTTTGGCCTTGGCCTGGTGGGTACTTAAACTGCTCTGTCAGGCCTCATTGTCTGATCAGGTTTCTTAGGAAGGCTGTTGTCAGGATTCTAGATAGGGAAGGGTGGCATCAGGGATGGGCGAGTCACTATTGGCTATCTCTGCAGAATAAGTCTTTGAAAACTTCTGTTTGACAACTTGATAATTATTGTTGGGCAGGTATTCAGAACCAGCACCATTTCCTAGATTTTGGGCGGGTTTGGGGATATTCTTGTTGGTGGACTCACTTATTTCACCAAGCAGCCTGCCAGTGTCACATGTTGGTATCTTGGGAAAACTTCCAGCATCTGGAGCAGGCAGTTTGACATTGGTTGCTATAGTGTAGGTTGGGTTTGCAGGGAAAGTATTGCTTAGTAAAGTGGCAGGTTTGATGGATTCCTCATTGATAGACTTGCTGGTTTTGCCGCCCAAACTGCCAGTATTGAAAGCTGGCACTTTGGGGAAACTTTCATCATCAGGCACTAGTGGGTTGCTCACAAAGTTATGTGGTGTAGGCAAGGATTCATATCCTGGTGGGTTGTCATCAACTTTACTAACAGGTATACCATTAATATGCTACAGGCAACCAAGCTTCTGATCTTCTGAACTGAAAGGTTGCAAAGAGTTTGGCTCAGGGTTTGAACCCAGTCCCATACCTTGGGTTTTGGATAAGGAAAAATTGTCATTCCTGATAGTAATGGCCTTACACTTTGATTTTGATGCACTATTAGAAGCCTTAGGAGCCTCTGGCCCAGGAATGCAGTTGCCACATTTGAGCTAATTGGCAATGCTATTCCTTACCTGCTCTGTGTGTACCAATAGTTGATCACATTTGGATGGAGGATTGTGATTATTTATGGCACTGCATTCTGCATCAGGTATGACCAGGCAATATATAGGAGCAGGTGATCAATCCAAATCAGTTTGACAATGACTGAAATTTAACTTATCAAGCAAATATGTGAAGATTGCTTTATGGCTTGATTGTATGAGCTTGTTCAAGTATGCTGAAGAGTTGGCTACAGGGAGTTGATCCTTGGCTCTATATTGAGACAAGAAAGAGTGAGTATAGTGTAATTCATAATTTTATTGTGTTTTTTTATCTTTCATGAGTGATTCCTTGTTCATAATCTTTAGTTCAGTAGGCCTAGGTTAAAATGAATCTGGATACATGAATTTATATCTAATGCTGTGAGAATTGGGGATCAGGTTAGTAGGAAATAAAACCATGCTCTCAAGCATAATAAAAAACATGGTTTCAGCAACAATCAAAAGGTTGCTGCTAACAATTCATGGGAGGCCAAAGGGGTTAAGGAATAAAATGAACACCAAAAGCAACAGCCAAAACCAAATGACCAGATTAGACTAAAAAAAATTTGAACTCTATTAGAGTAGAGAATGATGAAGCAAGGTCTTTTACAACTCTTGCATTTATTTAAAGGATGGGAATGATTGGGGTGATAAATTGAATGTCACAGACCAATTGACCAATGATATGAGCAGATACAAATGCATTTCTTGAGGCAGGAAGATCTTGACGAATTTTGAATGAACATAGTCAAAAGGAAAACCGAAACCAACTGAAATCAGGGATATGCTTTGGATGCAATTATCACTGCTCCTGGCCACTCTTGCACATGATATTTAACCAGAGGTGTCTCTTGGGTGGGTTAGGTGGGGGCATCTTCAGAATAATTCCAAAATATTAAATTGATGGCCTTTCTTGGGCTTTTTCAGTAACCTTTTAGATAAATATTCAAACATAACTTGGTAAAAATTCCCAAGCATTCAGCATAAATTGAAGTAAAGGCCTAGAGGAGAGGTGTAACTTTACAAATGCCCTTAATTGCTTTGACACACATCATTGGACTGAGGCTGGCAACTGGCATGAGAGATTTCAGGATGCACAGCAACAGATGACCCTATGATGAGAGTTGAATATCAGTTGGCACATATTGGTGTTGATGAGGTTCATGCATATTTTTTATGGTCACTCTATTGTGCCAGTTAACGGATAGCAATGATATTGGTAAGTGAACATCATTTTAAGAACCTATTTTGAAATCATGACAGGAAGTGTGTGAAGGTGTTAGAGAGTGAAGAGATGAAAGTGCACTATCTCTTTCCAAGTGTGCATGATTGACATAAAGTGAAATGAGGGTAAGGCCATTGAGGTATGAATCTACCATCACATATTCTTTCTGGAGGAGTTTAATATTTTAGTTTCACGACATGACTTGTACTTTAAGATGATCTCTTCAAGAGCAACAAAATCAGTTAGGTGTCTGAAAAATTACCAAGAACCAAGGGTTAGGCATTGAAACTCATTATTTTCTCAAGTGATAGCAACTGGGATAAATTAATAGGTTACACAGCCTAGTTTCCTTTTATTAGAAGAGCTGTGAGTGACAATGGCAGAGAAATCATACTTTATAACAGCAAAATACTCTTCAGTAATGCTCTCACTAGTCAGAAAAGACTCCAGGAATGTGAGAGAAAAGATTGGTACTGGGCATAATGGAGGAACTCACAGCTATGATGAGCCCTGTTGGGGCAGAAAGAGCAGGGCTGAGTGCAACAATGGGAGATGTGTTCCAACTTGCCACAGTTGATGAAAGTTGGTAAAAGACAGTTTGGATGAAAAAAATGAGTGAGCTTCTGTTCAGCTGTCCAGACTGAAGATTTAAGCCTCAACTGACATGTTCTATTCTGTTGATACTTATAAAAAATCTTATGTTTCTGCTGTTTGTTTCCTATCTACTGTCTTTGGTTGCCTATATTTCTACAAATGCTGAGCCATCTTAGCCTAAACTGGCGGCAGCCAAAAGCCCTCAATCCCAGCTTTCAGAATCTTGCTCCTGATGATATATTTCTGATTTGAAAGTATGAGTAGATCTTGCTTAAACACAATTATATTATCATCTTTTAATAGGATTAGGTATAAAAGCCCTCAACGTTATATTATTTCAAGCAATTCAATCTTCTCCTGTTTAGGCTCATCAATAAAACTATCATCTTAGTCCTAGCTGTATTTTTTCCTTAGGAAATGGTAATTATTGGGGATAGTTAAGCTCAGGCTTTGATACAGATGCAGCGATTGTTGGAAAAGTTTGAAGTCTTACATCAGCTGACATGAATACCTGCTCACGATGCTTGTTTATCTCCCAGATATCAGCCTCCAGAGATCTGATATACACATCTTTGATAGGGGATACAAGGGAGGAGAAATTGTTCTATTTTGAGCTGGTATGAGCAGCCTCATTGAACTTGTGCTCGACTATAGTTTCAGAGTTGGCGGTAATCAAGTCATAGACATTGTTGAGGGTGGTTGGGGCAGCCATGCGAACAAGGCCAGCAGAGGAGAGATGAGCACATTTGAAGAACCCAAGGCTACTGAACTGGTGAAAATGCTGGAGGTGAGCACACTCTTCACCTCTGGTGCTTTTCATGTATACCTTCATGACCTTGTTTGCAAGCAACTGAAATTTGGTACTGGACTTGTGGAGCAATGTGAACTGGGTGACACAAATGAGCTCCAGTCGATGAGCAGGGTCGCTGATGTGATCTTCAAGACGGTGAATGCAGCCTTTTCATTCACCCCCACATAGAAAACTCTGTGTCCTGATGCCACTCACAAGCATCACCGTAAAGGTAACCCCTCACCTTGTGAATGCGCTCAGATTCAGGGATAGCAAAGTCAGCATAGTCCTGTTCAAAAGTTAACAGCCTGGCTTTCAACTCTTTCCCCTCACAGAGATCCACATGTTGGTTAGCAAGGAAGCACAAAAACCAGAGGAGTTCTCAGAAGGGACAGCAAGTGAAAAAGATGACGGATTGGACAATATGTGGCAGTGAGCAAAACACTACAGGATGAAAATGGCAGTGACCTCCACGTTGACATGTTGAACATCAAATACTTGATATTTAGTGAAACAAAGCAGTTTATTGTGGATGCAGTGAAACCGCTTAAAACCCCGACTTGAAAAGCTTGTTGAGTTAAATGTAATGATTTGGATGGATTTGAAAGTAGGTGCCAATTCGATTTTGGCACAAGGATGGCATAGCCTTTGCTAGAGTTTCTGTTAGACAATCTAAACCAGTTTGATAGTGTTGTGATTCTCGCTTTATATGATAACTCAATTCCATTAACATCTAGCTGTTTATAATATAGTGTGGAAAAAAAGAAAAATGCCTCTCATGGTTTTGGATAGTAATAATAGCTTTAGAATAGCTATAAAAACAAATTCCTCAAATCATATTTATGGTTTATCAAAAATATCTTTTAAATTAAAAAACAAGCTTAGAAAACAATTTACATATTTAGTACGGAATAAGGCATATATAGAAAGTGCGTATATTAGCAATGGCTTAAGAAGACTTCAGGCTGTCAGCCTACTTGCTTCTCCTTGAGCATCTTCAAACTTATGCGAATTCTTTTCGAACCACTTCTCTATCAGGACAGTGTTTTTTAAATTGGATTTGTATAGCACATCAAATACATCCCCAAATACTGGTATAGTCCCCACAGCAGTATCTATGAGTATGTTTGAGTACATTTTTCAGTATAAGTGAATTGGGCATGTTAAGGTCGCGGGCAAGATAGATAAGGAAGACGGAGACAAGCCCAGTCGAAAGGTCACCCACTCCTGGAATAAGACCAATCAACCCGTCCAGCCCAATTTTTATGGGGAGGCCTGGGATAGCATCGAGTAGCAGAGCGTACTGGCGAATAAGACGTATTCTGCTTTCAGCCTGCTGTCTTGTTAATTTACGCTTTTTGATCAGCCCAGGTAAAGTATGGTGCTTAGTTTTGCGGCCTGAAGTGAGGTCGGGCGCTGGGTTAATGTTAGTAGCTGGGGGAGGAATAGGAGTCTCAGGTTCAGGTTTTTTAGAGCCTGACCCTCGAATTTTCGACCAAAAGCCGCCCTCTTTTTTCTCGACTACAGGAGTGTCGGTGGGTAAAGTTGAAGCCATTACTGGATGAACAAGAAAAATAGGGCTCGTGACAGTTTTTGAAGAAATAAAGACCTTGTTTTAAAGGTTACTGTACTTTGAGCTTGTAAATTGTAATACCATTTAACTTAGATAAAAATCGAGATGTCGCATATCATCATAAAATAGAACCGCATACCAAGGCCAAACCCAATGAACCAAGCCGCTGTTTCACCCAAGCTGATATTACAACATGGGCTCATGGGGATGTTTAACTGATGCTATGCTTTAAAGTCAGTTGGGCAACTCAAAAAAAGCCAAACTTGTTTACATCATGAGATCATGATTTACCCAAACTTCGTAAGCTTGGGTGAGCTTAGGGCTCCCTAATTTCAACTGCTTAGATCCAAACCGGTGAGATCTAGTTTAGAGTTTATATTTGCTATGGTAAAGAATGTGAATCCCAGCTTGAATCAAAATTCCAAGCTTTAGTTTAGGATTTAAATCATTTCAGTCTGAAATCATGGGACAGATTGAGATGGGGCAGAATTTGTGTCAAGAGCTTAATGCGACAATAAGCTTTCATTGGTGCTAAGCTGGACTGGGATGTCTCACACTATCTCTTGATAAAACAACTTATAAACTAATTTATTGAAGGATTTGTGTCCCCCAAACTGACCTGCGCAGCACCCTGATTAGGGCTCTACATTTTCCACAAAACAAAAATACTTCTTGATATCATATAACTGACAACTTACTTGAATTCAGTTATAAATCAACACCTGGATTGATATTATTTCAGTTGTTAACACCCTCATGCTTCACCCTTAACTTCCCCCGATATTTCCCCAACTGCAAGCACTTATAAGTTGACCAATATCTTACAATAAAGATATAACTAATTAATAAATATTCGATCCTTCTCGTTTTTGGTCATCCTTTATTTCCCAAGCTTTGCACTGCAAGGAGGTAACAGACTCAAGACGAAGCTTTGAAGTATTAGCTTTTACACATTGATTCAAACTGAGAAATAGCACTTTCAAGTGATATATTTGCCACAGATAGGCCCATCTTGGTTAGCACCACTAGACCTTAAAAATTAAAGTTGGGCCAACAAAAGAAAGTTTACCACCACAGAATTTTTTTGGATTTAAATGATACAATTGCAACAAAGTGAGCTGTGGCCCAACATGTGAGCTTTCTGCTAGGTAACAGTGGTGAAATTGACTATAGGGATGCAAAAGTGAGAATCTAAAAGTGGCCAAGTCAACACTTTTAAATTTTCAAAATGGCCTTTTATAATAAAGCAACTACTTTCCCCTGAATTTTTTAGTTGAGAGAATGAATAAAAAGTATTTTATATGGCCATGATGATTTTTCATCTCAGATGGGTTGTTCTGATTTAATTTTGAAATTTTAAAATTGTTGGCTTGGCCACTTTTAGATTTTCACTTTTGAATTCTCACTTTTGCATTCCTACAGTCAATTTCACCACTGTTGCCTTCTGCTAAAATAGCCTCAAATGCACCAAAAACATAAATAGTGAGTAACTTTTTTTAATGCACCAAAATCTATTTATAATACCACTCTATTTTAGCTGATATCTTAGAACCTCAAATCTAGTAATAATAATTGAAATTATGATTCCAGAATTACATAAAAGTTACCCAATCACTTACAAATACCCTAGTAGTTAAATAAATAACAGTATATCAGAACTATCAGGGCTTAAAATAATTCTGATAAGAAATTAAACAATGTTGAATTAAAGGAATGCAAATTTGCAATCACCCAATTGAGTTAACAAATAAGGTTTTAGTAATTAACACCTCTATTCCCTAAAATTCAGAATCAATGCCCTGGAAATGCTCACACCTGAAGGCACTCAGTGAAGTGTTGTTAATCATCAGAAGCATTTTTAATTGGTCAAAACCCTTGAAAGTTGAGTATTTCAGCTCCCAAAAGTCATAAAAAAGACCACAAGTTTTGGTCCAAGTACCAGTTTTTAAGAATAGTGTGTTGACATCTCTGGACAACAACCAGATGATTAAATTACCAGAAAAACGGTGGCATGTGACCAGCCAGCCAATCAGGATGCCTTATCTAACCAGAAGCCAATTTTTTAGCAGTATATAGCTGAGAAAGTTGAAAGTTACCTCCTTGTTGACATCTCTAAATAAACAACAGTTAGTTAAAACAATCTAAGAATTTGATCACACCAGAAGTTTATTATATCATTTAAAATCTTATACTGTTAGTACTATCAAACATAGAGTACTTGTGGCTCTAACATCAGTACTAGGAGACTAAGCAACTTATTTCTGCTTATTTTCAACCAACTTTTACCCCTGGTCCTCCTTCCAGAGTACTGTATCATAAAATAATTCCTGCTTCTGTGCTTCTTATCCTTTTAAAGTATTTTTCAGTTTTTTTAACTTGCCCTCCAAGCCAGCTCATGAGCGCTACCACAGGAAAACTCCCCCAGTCACAAAAGATTCATCATATGAATACAGCCAGCTTAGGCTGACCTATCTCATAATGATGAGGCTCACTGAACAAGTGATTGCTCACATGAGAGTATGACGTCCTTGGACTACTGCTGCAAACTATGTGATGAGAATGACTCACATAATCTGCTGGGCCTTTCAGACTAGAACCTTTCTCTTGACTGAAAAATTTCCTGAGAGCAACCTGTGTCATGGCAATAATAAAAAAAGCAAATTCCAGATAATTGAATCCCTCTGATAGTTTCTTGAAACCTCTAACCTCAGAATATGTTATTTTTAATTCCTTTCCATTGATGAATTCAGATGAGACTCAGTTTGTGTATGAAACCTTATCCATTAATAATAATTCTGCAAGAACTTTATGTTTAAAGTCCAAATAAAAAGATGCCATCATATATGGAGCTCAAACTATCTCACTTTCATTTAGCTCTTATCTTTTTTACCAGGGTTAAAAGTGTAACCAGAAAAATAACTATTTAAAAACTAGACAAAGTACCTTCTGAATAAAAGCTCACACAGTATATTGCCTCTTTTTTCCTGCTGCTGTGGAGAATAATATAGATATCACAAGATATTTTATTTTATTTCTATAGCCTATGAAGATTATAAATATTCTTTTTTACTTCTTAATAAAACTATCACTTTTTGCTATGATATTGTTATTATTATTTGAGTGTGATTCTTATAAGTTTTAAGTGTCTTAGACCTCAAGTTATATGCCTATCTCACCATAGCTAAATATTCTTAAAGATTCTGCTATTAGGTTACAACCACTATTTAACCTTGCAGTAGTAGTGTTTCCTTCTCCAATTATAACATTATAGCTCTTTTGAGGAGCTGGCCTTTATCTTTATGAGTTGACTCTTTTGTGCCCCAAACCAAAAAATCTGACAATGAATAATTTATATGATTATATTTTTTAAACAAGAGAAAAATATGTATAATTAAGAATTTTTTTTTTCAAAAGGCATATATGTGAGAGAGAGGGGCTAAACTAACTAAGTTTGGCTCTCATCCCGGTGAGACAAACCACCAGGATGCCGCCTAGTAAATTTCTGGGACAGCCGCTCTAAGAGAGGACCAGAGGGAAGACACCAGGGACAGTTGGGGGAAGTAGGAGTTCAGTCTCATCAACATAAGACTGATAACCAACCAAGGAGCACAAGAGGAGCACAAAACGGGGCCTTGTGCATCAACAGAGGTGCAAAGGCCTCATCTTTCAGGGGAAGAGAAGAGGATGTAGGCATTTTCTCAGCAGATGAGGCAAGTACGGGGGATTTCAGAGAGTATAGGTCCAGATTGTTGCAGGTGAGACTCTTAACAAGAGCCTCTCCAGAGATGAGAAGACCACTAGGAAAGTGCAATAGCTAGATGGGTCATTGCTCACAAGGCAGGCTAAAAAAATGCGGGACCAAAGATCTGGGGAAGTAGTTCACAGAAGCATCACAAAGGGGGCCAGGAAAAAAACCTCAAACTTGAGTACAGGAAGTATCATGGTTACAATCTCCAGAAAATTTGAGATCTGGAGGTTTGTCAGGTCTTGCCCATAATGGTGCAAGGTTATAAACTAAAGTGTGTAAAGCATTATGGTTAAGATTCAGAAGGTATAAAAAGGTAGGTACGGTCTGCAATATATTTTTACAGAATCCTGCTAAAAACTTGTAATGGGTTATAAAAGGAGTGATAGAATTTAATAATCCTAAACAAAGAAGATAAAACAAAGTATTTAATAATGAACAATTAGTAACTAGGGGAATGTCAATATTGGGATATTTTCTATCAGCAAACTGATACATGTAACTATTAAAAGATTTCTTAATAGAAAATAATGGATACAACAAGCCTAAGGCTTGTTGTTTTACAACTTCCATTTTTTAACTAGAGAAAAGGAAAGGAAGAAAAACTTAGAACTAATCACTTAAAAATAAAAATTCTTAAAATTAAAATCTGAAGTTTAAAAATTGATAAAAGATTGAAGAAAATTAATCCCTTAGAATTTGGCTTAAAGCCTACTCTTCAAAAGCTCTTTATTTATAGAAAAGCTTTTCCAGTTGAAAAAAGGATGGTCAAAAAGAAAACAGCCAAGAACATGAGCAGCTGGAGAAAGTTAGAAAAGAACCTGAAGGAGAAGGGGAAAACAAAAGCCCAGTAGGAGATGCAGATCAACAACATGAAACTGGAGAAGAGCGGCAACAACATAACTAAAAGTTTTGAAGGATAAGCAAAAATTAAAATTCTCTAACTTTAAAGTAGGAAATATTATGCTATTTGAATAGCTAGAAAGAAAGAAGGTGAAGATGGCAATTTGAACACAAATTGATGTGATAAGCAAGATAACTACTTTAGAATACTTAATTATTAACTTCTAACTTAAAATTTCAAATATTAAAAATAAAAAAGATTGAATTAAAGCAAAAATAAAATAAATAATGACTAAAGAGCCTGCCCTTTGGGGCAGGGCATGACAAGGTGGTACTTTTAGTTCTCTTTATTGTATAATTTTTTTGAACCAGAGTAGCTACAAGCCAGCTGCTTTTTAAATTATTTAAATGAGCTGGGCAGCCTTGGGGGTGATCTTGGGCAGATTTAGCGGTGCCTGGAGCAAGAGCAGGTTCAAAATCAAGTAGAATCAAATAATATTCAAGGTAACAGTAGTAAATTATATTAACAGTTAAGTTAGAATTCAAGTTTAAAGCAACAGTTCAAGAGCGTAAACACTTAAGATAATAGATTATGCTGGCGCTCCTCTTAGGGGTTTTGGGGAAAAAGCCGAGTTCAAACAACGCCAAAGAAAGGTAATATACATATAGAAAATGACTAACACTTTTAAAAATTATTAGGAAACTCAACAAGAGTTCAAACTTAAAATTTTTTATAAAATGTTACAACACAACTTCTAAACTTTAATGTGAGTAGAAAATCAACAAGCAGGGACTGAAAGTTCCCTGGCTATGTTTAAAGGATGGGTTGTCAACTAGGCTATCCCATGACCAACTGACTGGAGTCTGATTGGCCAGGAGAGAATTTTTGCTGACCTAAGTCAGGAGAGCTGGAGAGTTTCAAATTAATTTCTGAGCCACCCTCTGATTGGCTAGAGTTGCTTTCAGGACCTTGTAAAACAATTGGCTTTAGAAAAACCGATGTAGATCAATTTGATTGGGTGGTTTTAATGCTCTTTAACAACGATTAACACCAGGCTAGTAAATAGTCTAAATTAATCAGGGTTTTTTCTTTGAAAGGGGCAGTGAAGAGTGGAACATCCACAGTGTATGCCACTACAAATATTTCATCAACAATGTGAGCTAGATCTTCAAGTAAATTGAGTGGTTTAGCTGGGCTTTGAGAGGATTTCTTTGTATGACAGAAAAAGACTGTCCTATACAAGGCCAAAGGGGGCAGTGAATTTACACTATATACATTTAAAAATGTTTTGAGAGACATTAGTTTTTATTTTCTTCTATTATTGGATCTTTAAAAAATTTGTAAACATCCAAACAACCTTGAGGTTCAAGAAATATATGCTAAAGTAGCAGTGCTGATTATGCACTTATAAAATCTTGATTTTTCAGACAAGGAGGACTTGGAATTTTCAGAATGAGTCAAACTAATATAAACCTGCTTATGATATAAACTTGAGCCCAAAAAAGACATAAAAATCTATGAAATTGGTATTGGCTGTGCGCCTGAAAGTAATTAATAGAAAATCTTGACATATATGGGTTCTATTGTGATGCCAATTTGTTATTATTTTATTAAGTGTAAATTTTTATCAATTTCTCTTAATAAACGCTAACTTACTTTGATTTGAGATGACCCTAGTGTTTTCCAGAGTGTCACAAAATGGCTTTGTACCTCTCAACACACCTGAAAATTGCTATTTTTTGGATAGTCTAGAATAATATATTCATTTGCATAGTTCATTTTTAGTTTTGGAATTTATGAAGATTTGATTTTGAAATACATAAAGTTTTGGGTGTGGACTTTGTACTTTAGTGTGTGACTTCCTTGGGCTCCTGTCGAAACTTGAAAGAAATAATATAAATTTGAATTAAATTAAATTGATTTTCTGTTTTGATATTTGGTTAGAGATTACATGATGTACATTTGATTTACGCATCAGTAGTTTGGTCTGATATGCCTATTAACACAATTATCGCCTTTGGTACAAATGAATTCTCCAATAAAATGTTATTTTTGTCCAATGTGCAATTTTTGACTGCTCTGGACTGGCTTAATTCTTGAAAAGCTCAAATCAGCCCCATTGGAGTTTATGAATTGACTTCCCAGAGGATCAATTCTGCAGCTTTGACGACCGTTAGTTAAAAGTTATGGCAATCCACTTTATTCACATCAGGTTTAAAAATCATCCTTCTATATGCAGTATTTTGAATCCGACAAGTGTCTTTTACAGCTTCATACTTTAAGCTGTTTTCCCAACTTGACTCAGTAAAATTCAAGCTATATTGTTTTCAAACTACTTATTTATAAATGCTCATCCTTCCAGATATTTTATCATTCGTTTATATTATTTGACGTCATTCAAAGAGGCCACCCAATTGGCTTGAAGCTTTATAATCCCTTTCGCGATCGTAAGTCTAATGCACTGGTGGCTCTAATCTAATCTTGAATCTTAAATCAATCTCAATCGAACATCAAGCCCCAAGGAACCCCGATTCCTTAGCTTTGTGACTGCCAATTTTTATCTTCTTTAAAGCTGTATTGAGAGTCCACAAAAGTAATACAAATTAAACCACCTTCAGATTACTTTAAATATCGGATAGTATTTTTAATTAACTTCAAGTTGGTTTTTTCTTTCTAAACAACTATTTTTTACTAGTGATGCCTGTTCGAGCTTTAAATTCACGGTTACTGACTCCAGTACTTTCAAAAACTAATATTTCACTTTTTCAAAAACAAAAAGGTACACTTTTATTTGAACCTTCTTTTTAAATTTAAAGATATTATTTCAGTATGGCAAGCTGCTCGTCTCGTGTCTACCCAATCTGCTCCATCAAAGATGCCTACTGCCCAAGATCCTTATGGAAAATATGATGGTGTCAATGCTCTAGACCATAGTGCTGCGAAGCTTATGATGTCGGAGCTTTTCCGTGGAATGTGGATGATCATGGAGGGCTTTTTCCGTAAACCTTACACTATTTACTATCCCTTTGAGAGGTCCCCCTTATCACCTAGATTTCGTGGAGAGCATGCTCTTCGTCGCTATCCTTCAGGTATTTCTTAAAGATTAAATTTTCCTTTACCAATATTAAATGGTCTTTAGGGGAGGAACGCTGTATTGCCTGTAAGCTCTGTGAAGCTATCTGCCCTGCCCAGGCTATTACAATTGAAGCCGAACCTCGCGAAGATGGTAGCCGTCGTACTACAAGATATGATATCGACATGACAAAGTGCATCTACTGTGGGTTCTGTCAAGAAGCATGCCCTGTCGATGCCATCGTCGAGACACCCAACTTTGAGTTCGTGACTGAGACTCACGAAGAACTTTTATATAACAAGGAAAAGCTCTTGAGCAATGGTGACAAATGGGAACCTGAAGTTGCCGCAAATCTTAAAGCTGACCACCCCTATCGCTAAGCCTCCAAAGCTATACTAAGAATGTGTAGAACAAGTAAATTTTAGCATTATTATTTTTGCCTTTTATCAAGGATTAGTTCTCCTGACACTCAAAGAATGTATGTATAAAACATTGAAATTAAAAGATTTCATAATTATATATACATAGCATTTCAATTAGGAAACCTATTTATTAGTTAAGTTGGTTCGAAAAAGTGTATTGGTTTAGTATTTATAATGATTTGGTTAAAAAGGCAGGGGCTTTAAGTTTATTATGCCCACACTATTTTTATTACTAAGCTTAATTTTTTAATTAAGTTTAAAAACTATATCCTCAATTTTTTAAGTTTATTCTTGAAAAATTTAGCACAACTTAATCAGTGACGTCATGTTTCTCTTGTGAAATGGACATGGAATTATGTAAAGTAAAAACCAGAGCCATCAATCAAACTACCTAAAACTCATTACCCCCACTTATAAGACAACAGCACAATCAAGTTAGAAAAGTATGGCCTTGTGAGTGGGCACCCATCTCACATAGCAATTATGTGTGTCAAGGTGCGAGTCCTTGAGAAGCATCCCTCAAGTGACACACTCAATCACAATCTTCGGGTGGTGCAACAAAAACTCAAACAAAAGTATGACCTTCCAATAGCTGCATGATTTTCAAAATATAACAAACATATAAAGATAAGAGTAAGCTTGAATGGGATTAAGATATAGCTCTTATGCTGTTCCTCTACTTGTTTCACCTTTAAAACAAAAAATTCACACCAAAGCATTAAAAAATTGTGTTCTGATTTAATCCCGATTAATCAGACGTAAGAAATGCCAGACTCATAGCCATATCAAATAACTTAGTGTTATGAGAATATGGTATTGAAGTGTAATATGGAAGTGCAGCAGCTTAATCAACTATTATAGTTAAAATCATGGGGTCAGATTACCATTCTTCAGACCATCCAACAGTAGGATGTCATTTGAAGGATATATTAGTTTAAGGCAATCTAAAGCTTTGGAAACTGTTTTCATCCCCAATAAGTATAATGTCTGATATTGGTTGCCAAAGCCTAACTCACAATGCTATTTGGTATGTATGATAAACACAAAGTTATTGAACTTTACAGTGAGGTAAAAAAATCCTGCCCAACCAGGACCCCTGCAAAAAGCTTAAAGGAGCTAGCTTGAATTGCCCAGATCTAAACCCAAACATTTCCTGGTGTCAGGAAATGCCCTGGCATACTTGTTTTATGAAAACATATTTATTGGATTATACTGCTTTACACAATCTAATATTGCAACCAAACTTATTATAGTTCAGTATTTGGAACGGGAAGACAACAGTTCAAGAGGATGGCAGGAACTTAGAATAAGATGATGTCTTTATTGAGAAACAAAAGATATTATACTATAGCAGGTAGCCACAGGTTCACCAGGGGATGTCACAATGGTGTAGTCCAAATAGGATTTTGGGTTTCAAATAAACTTAGAGATTTTGGCTGGGATTGGATTTCTCCTTATAAGAAAGTGCTGTCTTGCACTTTGAAATTCAAAGCAGAAAGCATAATGGCATTAGGTACGGCGTGAGGGGTCTTGTTGAGCGTATAATGTGTATTGTAAGATAAATTGTCAGACAATATAACACTATTGGCTGCAAAAATAATATCATTTTGATGTCCTCACTAGATGCTCTAGACACTGATTTATAATCATTTAAAGCTTCAAAGCTAACTTATACATCCAAGGACTTGTAATTGTGAAGGATAAGGCCATAACTTAAGGAATAAGGTGATTCAAAAATTAAGTATAGCTGTTCAATAAGTGAATGAGGTTGGACATACAGAAAGTCATTTGAAGCTTCAGACCATTAAAATAGATTAAAGCTATTTTGGCTGAGTTACAAATGAAAAGATTGATGTGTGGGATTATTCAAAGAAACATTATTCATGCTGTTCAGGAGATGCCTTAAAATACCAGTATGATACCACAAACAGAGTCTTAAGACTGTATAAAATAATTAAGAATACTCTAAAAGCCCAACTTGAGTGGTATATAAAGATGAGGCCTACAATAATCCCTTTTTTATCATTCTAAGTTTATCATAATAACAAAGATTAGATTTAGCTTATCCTTAAAGCACATATCTCAAGTCTTGTTATCAAGTCTTCTTCCATGGAGACCTTTCAAGAAAACCTGGGCCTTGACACCTGGCATCTTTTTCAAAAAATATCATCACATAAAAATAAGGATGTATCATAATATCTAGATTGAAAATAGTTAAAAAATCTATTTATGCTATTTTTTTCAAAAAAACATTGATTGAACTCTTTAAGATGCTAGGATTTATACCAACATGTACTTTATTATATACCATTGTTGAGTTTATACTTCTGGGAAGTATAATAAAAGAAATAAGGGGAAGATTTAAGAAGATAATGATACTTTATTTGATATGAATATAGAATATTATATAGTATCATGACAAGCCACATGTTGTCCATGTACATCATAGAGGTCATGGGGCTTATCTGAGTAATGTTCCTCTTGAGTCACGAGGCTTAATCAATTTGTGTTCCATTTAGGACCTGGATTGAGTGATCCCCATCATAAATGGTTAACTGATAATGGTGCCACTAGTTTATTGACTGGACGGTGAACCATTAAGTGAGCCACTTGGTGATTTACTCAGGGCGTTAATTCCCTGAGAGGGAGTAATTGAAGATGTTGCGACATCTTTCCCTGGGGTGCTGGAAGGCGGAGCCTTGGAAATTTTCTTGAGGGTATCTGGTATACAGGATTGTTACTGATCCAGTTTGGCTTTAGGAACAGGGAGTCTTGAATTTTGTTGGGCTGTTCTTGCCTTACACAAACAAAGTTGATCATGATGCATACGTTTTAGTTTGGTTTGAGCTCCGATTCCTTTGATGAGGTAAGTGTTATTGGGCTTAACTTCCATGACAATGCCTGGTCTGCGTAACCCTGGGTCTAGTTTATGTTGGTTGTGATTGACAACCCAGATCTTGTCTCTGACTTGGAACCTTTCTTGATGTAATGGGATTGCTTCCCGCTGGACCCTTTGGCCTTTCATCACTTCTTGGTCCTTTCTGGCTTGTAGTACTTTTGGGTCATTACTGTCTGGTATCTTCTTTGGAAGTGGCAGTTGTGGTCCCGTGGTTGTACTGATAAGTGAGGGTTTCTGACCATAGACAAGCTCGTAAGGGCTTTTGCCCGTATTGCGGTTGGCCCATGTTCTGAAGACCATGAGGGCAGTTGGTAGCATGTCAACTCAGGCTTTTGGATTGTTGGCAGATAACTTACTGAGGGCTTCCACTAGAGAGCTGTTTAGTTGTTTTACGTGTCCATTTTCTTGTAGGTGATATGGGCTGGCTGTGACGTGTTTTATTCTGTTTTTGGCTAGATAGATGTTGGTGTCAATAGCTTTGATTTCAGTGCCTCCATCTGTGATTAAGAGGTCAGGCTTTTCAAACTTTGCTATGATTTCCTTGCCAATGAATTGTCTCACGTCATTGCCTGTGCTCTTTTGTGGCTTGTGCTACGGGCCATCTGGTTGCATAGTCAATGGCTGTGATGATGTACTTTTTGATTTTGCTTTCACTGGGCATAGGTCCCACGATATCCAATGACCATACCTTGAAGGGTTGTGTGATGGATACAGGTACTACTGAATTGGGTGGAGCTTTGGTTTGGGCATACTTCTCACAGACTTCACATTGCTCCAGTACCTCTCTGATATCATCTAGCATGTTGGGCCACCAGTAGCATGTCTTGAGGTATTCATGCAAGTTTCTGCTACAATAGGTCCTGGGCTTAAAGTTGTTTATTTTAAGATGTCAACAGTGAGGAAGGCTTCCCCTCCTCACTATTTATACTTACTGGGTATACTTAGCCTTTTGTGCCACTAGAGGCCTGGTGGCATCATTTTCAGTAATACTTGCAAAATGGCTTGGAAATTGCGCACTGGGACCTGGGGAAAAAGACATTATCTGGTATATCATGAACATTGGTTTAGCTGCAGCATGCTGAGGTGCCACAGGTATTATTAGAACCTGCAAGAAATTGAGCGCCTTATTGCACAATCAAATGATTGCCCACCCCCCTATTTACCATTTCATGATAGTAAATGGACCCAAATCTGTGTTTAGATTTGATGCCAGGAATTTGCGGCACGTGGGCCTTACAAGCCCCAGGTCATTTTTGATCAGAAAGGGTGTTTTCTCCTAGGAAGGCAGTTGGTAATGTTTCTCATGCTGTTGGTCATTTTATCTCTAGGAAGGATAGCTGATTGTTTAGGGCATTCTGGGCCCTGACAATACTGGTTTAGATGTAAAAGAATATGGTGTTGTAACATCTTTGATTACTCCCTCTTGGGAAGTTAACACCCCAAGTAAATCACCAAGCAGCTCCCCAAATGCTTCACTGTCCAGTCAATAAACTGGTGGTACCATTATCAGTTAACCATCTATGACAGGGATCACTCAATACAGGTCCTAAATGGAACACAACTTGATTAAGCCTCGTGACTCAAGAGGAACATTACTCAGATAAGCCCCATGACCTCCATGATGTGCATGAACAACATGTGGCTTGTCATGATACTATATATTATTCTATATTCATATCCAATAAAGTATCATTATCTTCTTAAATCTTCCCCTTATTTTGTTTATTATACTTCCCAGAAGTATAAACTCAACAGTGGTAGCACAGGTAGGTTATCCATACTTACCCAACTAAAAGGAAAAATTCTTCCCAAGAAAAGAACCCAAACAATGTCACTCCCTAATGGCTGTAGAGATTACAAAGTAGGACAAGATGTTCCCCCAGGCCTTGTCATCTACAATAACATCCTTGTAACCATTGACCAGTAAAACACTCTCAAAGCCCGCAGACTGTTCCCCACCACGCCAACCACAGCAGCGCCTACACAACCTGAGATACCTAATATCATGTTTCAACGCTTACATACCGCTGAAATTGGCGCCTTTGCAGGACTACACTGTGAAAACACCTCTCTTTGGATCAACAGCACTGAGAGTAAGTTCAAACAAGTAGAGTACCCCCAAAGACTCTGGGTCAGCAAGATTGCCTTTTGCGTCACAGGAACCGCCTCACATTTCATAACTGAATGGCTAGCCCAACACCCTGACCAGAAAGAAAATTGGGAAGTGTTCAAGGACGCATTCCTCAAAAAGTTCTCCATGAAGGACTCAGACATGGTGAGCATGACCAAGCTTCAGACCTTCAAAATGACAGTAACTATCAAAGAATACATTGTAGCATATGAAGGACTACATGACCGTGCACCCAACATCATCAACTTTGATGAACCTGGGCTGCGTCTAGACTTCTACAATGGCCTTCCCACACACATTAGATGTCAGTTTGGCATGACTTGCTGCAAGAACCTTGAGGATGTATTACTAGAGGAAAAATGCGCAGCTCAGAAGTCTGATGACCTACACGCCACCAACAAGCGTAAGGAAAACCCTGAAGCTAGAAGGGAGCCTTGCCCCAATAAGCAAAACAACTGAGCCCACAGTACCCAGCCTTGAAACGGGAATCACACTGCACAAGCCAACCAGGCCAGCACCAAAGATACCAACAAGGAGGGAAAAGCTCAGGGGAGTGCTTAGGCAAGCTGCCCTCCCCCATTTCACAAGACTTGTACAGAGAACAGGTCATGGACTCAATCACCATGATCCAAGCTCTCTCCAAGCTCCCTCCAGTAATCCTCTACTGTTTGCCACCCAAATTGGAAATAAACTCCTCACTTATCCTTTCCGCTTTTGCAGATACCAGGGCACAGCACTATTTGACACTGGAGCAGATCATTCTCTCATCAACAAGAGCTTTGAAGACCTCATGAAGCTATCTACCACTTGAAGTAGCATCAAGAAAGTCATCATGGCAGATAACTGTAGCACACCAGTTACCCACAAGACAAAACCTTTCCACACCCAAATTGGAGATGTACAGACAACAATTAGCGGCCCCATCATACCAGTCCCCAAGTATGATGTCATACTTGGCTGGATTGGATGAGAAAAACAAAACCTCACATTGACTGGGACAGTGCCACCCTCACCATTCAGCAAGGAGAAGTCCACCATCACGTGTACCCAACACATCTTGACACTCTCATGAGGGACCACATATTTGTAAAGATTATGGAAACAGAAAAAGAAACTGACACCAGCAAAATCAATTGGAGCACATGTACCTATGAGGTTATCCACTTCAAAAACACAGAAACTCAGCACAAACAGAACCCAATTAGAAACCAGCTAGTCAATGAATTTCTCTCTGTATTCCAAGAAACACTACCCAGGTTGCCCCCTGATTGGGGTATACAACACGAGATCAACCTAAAAGATAGTGTGCCTAAAGCACTACCCATCTACCGCCTCACACCACAAGAAGACAACACCCTAAAAGCTTACCTTTACAAAGCACTTGAGAAAGGCCTCATCAGACCCTCAAAATCACCCTTTGGTGCTGCTGTCTTCTTTGTGGCAAAGAAAGACAGAGGCCTCCTCCTGGTCACAGACTACAGGGCCCTCAAGAAGGTCACAATAAAGAACAGGTATCCCCTGACTCTAATTGATGATCTTTTTGATGCCCTGGGGGGGGTCTCAAGTCTTCACAAAAATTGATTTGACAGCAGGTTACCACCAAATTTGCGTGAAACCTGAAGACATTCCAAAAACCACATTTTGAACTAAATACAGAGCCTTTGAATGGGTTTCCTCAATTTTGGCATGACAAACACTCCCAGTATCTTTGTAACCTTCATAAAATAAGTATTCAAGGAACACATTGGGAAAAGAAAAAATCATCTACCTGGACAACATCATCATTTACAGGCCCAACCTGCAACAACACTGGGAAGACGTCCACGTAGTCCTCCGTACCCTGAAGGGAAACCAACTGATTACCAAACCGTCCAAATGTGAGTTCTTCCCAACTGAACTTCCATTTCTTGGCCATATCATCAGCAAGGACAGTATCAAACCAGATCCAGACAAAATACGCTCTATAACAGAGATGCCAGCCCCAAGGAATAAGAGCAAACTCCACACTTTCCTTGGAATGGTAGCCTATGTACGCAGGTTCATCCCTGACTGGGGTGCCCTAACAGCTCCCTTGTCAGCCATCACCAGGAAAACAACCAAATTTGTCTGGACACCCTTACAAGACCAAAATTTCCGCCAACTGAAGGAACAAATGGTTACTGCCCCCATCCTACAATATCCGAACTATGAGGGTATCTACAAGCTAGAAACCGACGCCTCTGATTATGCCATAGGAGGAGTCCTCTGTATCCAAACGGCCCAAAAGGACTTCCTTCCTGTGGCATATGAATCAAGGAAGCTATCAGACGGCAAATAAAGATACCTCATACACAACAAGTAATTGGTTGCCATCATACACTGCCTCATGAAATGGCAATGCTATCTGGAAGGAGCCCAGAAATTTAAAGTACTCACTGACCACAAGTTGGTGATATTCTTCAAAACACAACAACATCTGTCAAGAAGGCAAGCCAAATGAATGAGTCTCATATAGAGATACCCCATGCAAATTAAATACAAGCCAGGCAAGGAGATGCTTACTGCAGACGCCCTATCAAGGCTATACAATAAACACATCCTTTGCACTGATGGCGACCCCAACTGGCCCATGTTAATCATGGGGAATCTCCAGGAAGGGTTCCCACCTGGCACACCAATGGACATCCAAGAGAAAGTCCTCAAGAACAAACATCTGTTCAAAAAAGTACATGGTACCCTTCATCAAATACTTTCAAATGGTGACACTGTACCCTACGTCCTGTCAACACAAAAGATTGACACAATCCTCCAATATCACAGAGACTTGGGACACCATTATTTTCTTGCAGTAATTATATTTTTTTGTACCAATACAATCATTATGTTTGCATCTATTTGCAAATCCACTACACAATACAACCACACCTATCTGTTCTCTCCTGGTTCTGCTCCTGTTACTTTGGTTAAGCCACCTTGCGCCTTTGACTTGGAGTTCTTCCATCCTCACCACCTGGATTGTCCTCCTGGCCACCCTAGAGTGTCCATTCCGCCTATCAGGAAGGAGATTCCTCTCACTCCCCCCTGCTCAACGTGCCTCCTGCTCAGGTCTTCAGCAAGTTGGGGTTTATTTAAATCACAGTATTGGGAATGGCCAATCATGTTGTGCCCCATACTGGAAGTTGGCGTCCTTTGTCTTCAGCTGTTAATCACCTTGTCAGGATAGCACCAATTGTGTACATGGCCTTTCAGGCCTGGCCTGCCTCCCCTGTGGGAGTCCAGCCGGACTCAGGTATGGGCTGTGACAGTATGCCAACCATAAAAAAGCTAGTAACCCTGGGCCCCTATTCTTATTTGATTGTAAGAGCATTGTATATGCTTTTATTTTTAACCCCAGATTACTACCTAAGACAGCATATGACCAAGAAGCAAGAAACAAATGAAAGCCAAGAAGGAGTTGTTGCCAAGCCATCTCAGGCCCAGACTGTGACAATCTCTAACTCAAACAAAAACACTGCTGCTCCCAAGAACTTTCCTGACCTGCCAAAAATAGACTTGGCTGGTTTCAGAAAAGGAATGATAATGATAAACACCATTTTCTGTGCCCACCCTGAGAGCTTCATAGATAACACTCAGAAGGTCATGATGGTGGCCACCCAACTGAAGGATAAAGCCATAGAAACCTTCTTGAACAGCCTAGAGGAAGACCCAGACCTCATACTCTCCTACGACCAGTTCCTTGAGAGAATTAACTCTGCTATCACCCCTGCTGGGGCAAAGATCCAAGCCTGCATAGGGCTCATCTGCCTGATCCAAGGAAGTTACAATCTGGAGAGCTACATATAATGATTCTTAATCCTGGCAGAGGCTGCCAATATCCCCGACAACATATCAGGGTTGCATTTCAGAAACAGTCTGAATCCACACCACTCCAGCCTAAAGAGACACCACCAATGTGACCTCCCCAAAGACAAGCTCCTGACTATTGCCAGAGGCATGGTCTTCAGCCAACCACAAGGGTATTACACTGGAAAGTCCCGGAACAAACAACCCCCTGGTGCTAGTAGGCCTTGCTTGAACATAACCCCAGAAGAGTATCAACACCATGTTAAAAGTGGTTTATGCTTCTATTGCAACCAGAGTGGCCACTTATCTAAGGACTGCACTAGCTGTTATAATGGAACTCAAGGAGCCACCATTTCAGCAATAAACAATGCTTCCCAATTCTATCCTATCATTGACATTATTTTATGTTATCATGACCATGAGGTGAACACTATAGCCCTTATAGAAAGTTGGGCAAGCCTCAACTGTGATGGAGATTGCGGGATAATATGAAGCCGTTTCTAAATGATGGGGAATACCACCCAAATCCACATAGAATTAATGATTAACCACCAACGTGGCTTCAGATATTGTTTTGTGAGATTTCTAATTGAGATACTAGGATTAAGTAAAATAATTAATCCTAACCAAAGGAGCCCCAGATAAATAGCCTGTGAAAGCATCAGAGAATATTCAGAATAAAATTCAGGATATTGAGATGCAACACAATTTCCAGTTTCAAGGACAGGGGGGCAAATCCAAGATTGGCAGGCATGAAATTAACATTGAGAGGTGCCAACAACAAAGTTCCAGCTGTAGGACCCCATCTTCCAATAATGATCCGGCTTAGAATCAGATTGTAGGGAATGCAGCGCAACAATCCAACTACAGGATGCATTTTAAAAATGTAAATTAGACCAAAGAATATATGATTTTTATTGAGTAAATTTTTAGAGGATTCAACTCTTAGAGTTGAAACCGTGAAAATTATTCAGTATATATCAAAATTAACTAAGCAATACCACCTGGATCCTGGGCTCCTATTCCTTCCACATTGTCAAGTGAGTATCTGGTCCAGGTTGCAAAGAACCCTTGGGTGACCAATTTCTGACAACCATGCTGATAAATAAGTTCATATCTAGTGACCCTTAAGTTACATTGATTTATCAACATCAACTTACAGGGGGGAATTGGATTCAACTGGCAAACTGGAGCAGCTGTAACCCATTTGCAATAAACCATTTGATTCAAGTCCGTTAAATCAGTCAGTTTTATTAAAGGTTTTCTGGCTTTCCAAGCTTTCCTACTCGGCCAAATAATCCCTGGCATTATGGAACTTACTGTGAAATTAACTACATGGAACATAGTCTAGCTGAGGAACTAAGTGTACCAGTCCAGGGAAACTCCCAACTGGTAAACTTGGGCAACAAGACAATAGACTTGTCCCACAAATGCAAAGAGTCTGTCTCCCTGAAGTTAAATAGGTGACTCCTTCCCACCAGATTCCATGTCATGGAAAAGCTTCCCAAACCTGTAGTGATAGTGTCAGGAATATTCCTGACATAAATCAAATCCTGACTGAAAGGAAATGCTGGGGAAAGATAGGAGAATTCCCAATTAAAGAGGCAAAATTTGATAAAGAATTTCCCCCTTTATTTGGGGAAAATAAAAATAAAATTGAGGAAAAACCAGAATTTAGTAGGCGCCAGATTAATTTATCATCCAGGCAGGCGCCCGCTGCCACCGCGCAGACGCCCACCACGCCCGCCAGCACCCTCTGCCAGCCTCCTTGCACCCAGCCAGCTGCCAGCCAGGCCCCTGCTGCCCACCTGCTTGCCCACCCAGCCGCCAGCGTGCCTGCTGCCAGCCCCCAGCCTACCCGCTTGCTCCCTGGGTCCCAGTTGGCTGCCAGCCACCCACCTGGGTCCCAGGGCCCACCCTGCAACCAATCAGAAGTCACTGTTACCTGCAGCCAATCAGAAAAGTCCCTGGTTGAAGAGGGAAAATTAGTGCCCAATTCCTGCCCTTTTTCTGAAGGGCAAATTCAAGTTTCAGATGAAGAAAAAAATTATTCCTGTCATTTAGAAGAAGGTGAAATTCAGGGTTCAAAAACCAAAAATTATTCTGGCCCAACCAAAGGAAGTCCAATTCAAGTTTCAGATGTGAGCAGCAATTCTATCCACAGCCAACTGGATTCTAAGTCACAGTCCAAATAATTGAATCTAGACTCCAGCCAAGCCATGTCCTCCCAAACAAAATAGACTCTGAAAGCCCCATGACTCTTCAACATCACCTGACTCCACATCCAGAGGAAACCATTGGTTCTGGGCAAGAATGGCCAAACCCCCAAGAGATTGTCAAAGAACAAGAATTTGGACACATTCTAAAACCCCAATTCCCAATCACCTGGTCCAAAATTCTGGGCTCTCCGATCCCTTGCTTTCATTCCCACTTGCAAAACTTTGCAAGTGGGAAGCACTATAAATAAAGGACCCCTCCTCAATAATAGCTTGTGCTATTATTGAGCTTAATACCCTCAATAAAGTGAAATTCTACTTAAAAACTTAAGTCAACTTAATAGTTAGCCCCAGCCAACCTCCATCCAATCCAAGGAATATGAACCATCTCAGCTTCACAGCTATGCTCACAGCTTACCTTGGGATTGGAGGCTACCAACAGGGATCAGAGTTCTTTGGGTCCTCTCCAGAAGGACTAGGTCATGACTCTCATTAAAATCCTGGCCAACTGAACTCCTCCCATACTGGACCCTGGCCTCCCCTGGTGTCTCCACATTCCACGCTCTCCATTGCGGTGTACACCTCCATGTACTACGTATTAACATACTTTGCCGGGAGTTTTGGAAGATACAATGTACACACTAAGATCTTCCTCTGGTTGATAACTGTATATCCCATCATCACTTCTCTGACTGGATTACAATTTGCCAACCTACTCCCATACCTGCTGCAAGTGGTACCCACAGTTTTGGGGTATTACAGATAGGCTTTGAATGGTGGGTTGGCCACCAATTAAACTTAGACTATAAGAACCATCAGGTGACTGCCACTCATGAGAGTCAAAACCTAGAGGTCCCATGCTTGAATCCTCAGCAAAACACAGAGCTAACAACATCAGCATGGAATCCTGCAAAGCTGAGATCCCAAAATGTTTGAAGCCTTGGGAGTTTGTCTTTTAAGAAGAAAAAGCCACTGCCTTGTCTAAACACAGTCAGTTTGATCACACCATTGACCTCCTCCCAGAAACCCAACCTAATAATAGACCTGTTTACAGTTGCAACATGAAGAAACAAGTTGCCTTAAGAGAGTACTTGGACGAGATGTTAAAGAAGGGATATATACACTTCTACAAATATCCTTGTTTGTCCCATTTACTGCTTATTAAAAAGAAGGATTGCAACCTATATCCTTGCATGAACTATCATGACCTAAACAGCATCATCATAAAAAACAGATACCCTGTACCCAATGCTGAAGACCTCTCAGATAAGCCTTCAGGAGCCAATGTCTTCTCTAGGTTGATCTGAGGGATACATTTAACCAGATCTGGCTCAGGCCTGGTTATGAATGAAAGACTGCTTTCAAGACCAGGAAAGGTATCTATAAATACCTGGTTATGTTGTTTGGGTTGTGCAATGCACCCAGCACCTTCCAAACTATGATGGAAGTGGTCTTAGGAGGAATCAAGGACCAGTGTTGTGTAGCTTACTTAGATGTCATCCTCATCTACAGAAGCGCCCCTATGAATCATTTTAAACATCTTCAAGCTGTCCTACAACGCTTCAAGGAATAATACTGTTTGTTGAACTCCAAAAATGTTAGTCTTTCAAGAAGAAGTAGAGTTCTTGGGGTACAATGTGCTGAAAGGAGGATTTTCTATGACACCCAAAAAATAGAGGCTGTGACTTCATGGCCTGAACCTAAGAACTACAAGAAAGTCAGAAGCTTCCTGGGCCTGGCAAGCTTCTGCCGGGAATTTGTCCAAAATCCTTTTCTTCAATTTGCTTGCCTTTGACCCGCCTCACCTCTGAGAAACACCACCTTTTGTGGGATGACACCAACAGATCTGCCTTTGAATTGCTAAAGAAAGCCTTTTTGTCCACCCCTGTCTTGACAATGCCAGCTTACAATAAACCCTTCATTGTGGAGACAGACACTTCCAACTTTGCATTAGGAAGTGTTGCTTCAGGAGAGACATGATAGTAAGCTGTACCCTGTAGCTTACTTATAAAGGAAGTTCACTCCACCTGAGTTGAACTACCCCATCCAAAATAAAGAGATGCTTGCTATCATCCAGTCCTTGAAACATTGGAGAAGATACTTGTGTGACGCCAACCACCCAGTGAGAATCATGACCAATCATAAGAACCTGACATACTTCTTCAAACTGTGACAACTAAACCAGCGCCAAGCTAGATATGCCCTATTCCTAACATATTACAACTTATCAATCAGCTACAAACCTGGAAAGATCAACATTGTACCTAATGCCCTGAGCCAAAGAGCAGACTTTTTTCCTAGCGCCAAAGAGATCAAGGAATTTGACACTAAATCCTTACTGTCCCCAACATTATTGAAAAAATGCTCCTATTTCTAGGACTATCCAGTAGAAGAGGAAAAATACAACTGGCTCAGACCTTAGAAAAGCATTGAGTCTTTATCATGAAAGACTTAAAGAAAGATATCAACAGACAATACTACCAAGCAGGTTACTCCTTACATGGAAACACACTACAACTACATGGACACACCTAAGTATCAGAAGACTCACTGCACTTAAAGATATTGAAGAAGTACCACAACTCCCCCATGTCAGGACAACCCATGCGTACAAAAACTCTCAAAAGAATCCAGAGAACCTGCATTTGGCCCAGGATGAAGCCATAAATTGAAGGGTACCTCAGTGGTTGCAAAACATGTGGACGCACCAAGCCTAAGCAAGGAAAGCCAGAAGGATTACTAAAACTCTTTCAGATTTTAGAAGGCCCTTGGAAGTCATTAACCATGTACTACATTGTGGAACTGCCTAATTCAAAAGGATTAAATGCCATCTTTGTAATTGTTGACTGTTTCATCAAAATAGCTCACTTAACACCAACAACAACCAAAGTAACTTCAAAGGAAACAGCCATCCTATTCAGGAACCAAGTATTCATGAACAACAGACTCCCAAAAGAAGTGGTCTCAGACAGAGGCCCATGTTTCACCTTCAAGTTTTGGGCCCAAATCCTAAAGGACTTGGGAATAGAATATTGTTGTCTACTGCATATCACCTCCAGAGCAACAGGAAGACCAAGAGAGTAAACCAGGTCCTCAAACAGTACTTACAATGCTACGTAAGCTCAGAACAGAACAACTGGGTAACACACCTACCAATGGCTCAATTTTTGTACAGCAACCAAGACCACAGCTCCACTGGTATGTCCCCCTTCAAGGTCAACTACAGATTCAAACTCACATGGGACATCCATCCCACAGAGGAAGCTGACAACCTAGAAGGACAGGATTGGGTCAGCAACATCCACACTGTGCCAAGAAGAATGTGTCCAGAACCCGAGAAAAGCAGTAAAAGTATGCAAGGACTTTGTCAACAATAAACAAAGCCCTGGGCCCCAATTGAAGTAGGAGAACTTGTGTACTTTGGCGCAAAGAACATCAAGACCACTGCCCCGTGTGCTAGCTTGAGTCCCCAATAAACAGGTCCTTACAAGGTCTTACAGCATATTGATGCCATAGTGTACCAATTAGAACTCCCCCTGGATGGAAGATTGATGATGTATTCCACCGCTACCTGTTATCAAAAAAGAAAGGAAATTACATCCTGCACCAGATAGTAAGAACAGCTTCCCCACCCATCAAAGTAGGAAGCTTCACAGAACACAAGGTTGAAGTCATCATAGGAAACAAACTCCGCTATCAAAAACATCATTTCCTGGTCAAATGGAAAGGGTATCCACATGAAGAGAATACTTGGGAACCAGATTCCAACCTGGAGAATGCCACTACTCTGCTGAAGGAATACAAGTCTTGGAATAAAGAGTTGTGCTCTGCAAGCTTGACTATGGCAGGATATGATGTCAGGGCCCAGAATGCCCTGGAAAATCAACTGGACTTACTAGAGGCAAAGCAACCCACAGCATGGAAATCATTACTAACTGCCTCCCAGAGTAAAAATCCCTCCCTTTCAAATAAAAATGGCCTGGGATTTGAGAGGCCCACAAGCCTTGAATCCCTGGCATCAATTCTATTAACAAATTTGGCTCCCTTCACTATTAGGAAATGGTACATTGGACGCTTGATTGCTTGAAAGTTCTATAAATAGCTGTGGCACCTTGGTATGCTGCAGCTCAACCAAGGTTCCTGTTATGCTAGCCAATAATTATCTATCCCCAAGCTCAAGTACGCAATACCTGGACCAAATTGCCAGTTTGGCTGAAAATGATGCTACCAGATCTCTGGTGGAACAAAAGGCCGCACATTCACCAGTAAGTATAAGTAGTGAGGAGAAAATGCCCTCCTAACTGTTGACATCATAAAATAAACAAATTTATGCCCATGACCCATTATTTTCTTGCAGGAATTATCTGTTTTTGCACCAGTATAATTATTCTGTTTGCATCAATTTGTGAATCTACTACACAATATAACTGCGCCTATCTGTAGCCTCCTGGCTTTGCTCTTGACACTTCAGTTAAACCACCTTGCATTATTGACTTGGAGTTCTTCAATCCCCAATATCTGGATCTCCCTCCTGGTTGCACTAGAGAGACCATCCCACCTGCTATGAAGGAGATTCCTACTACTCCCTCTGCCTAACGTGCCTCCTGCTCAGGATTTCAGCAAGTCAGGGTTTGTTTATATAAAGTATTGGGGCTGGCCAACCAGGTTGTGCCCCATACTGGGAGTTGGCATCCCCTAGCTACTGCAGTAAATTACCTGGTCAGAATAGTGCCAATTGTGTACATGGCCTTCCAGGCCTGGCCTTCCTCCCCTATGGGAGTCCAGCCAGACTCTGGCATGGGAAGTGACACATAGAGTCCCCTAAAGGGGATCCTCTTTCCATAGCATCTCAGACAGGGCCCTTGCTGAAAGCAGCAAGAGACTATATTTGCTACACAGGGGGCAGGAGGAGCATCCAGACGCTGCCCAGAACACAACACATACATTGGGAAGTTACACAGCTATAAGGAGACCAACTCAAAAGATATCCCAGAGCATGGGTATGACCAAGAAGGGAAGGTTATTCCAGCACCCTAGTACCAGCTACCAGTAAGCTACTGTACTATTCTTCATCCACAGTTACAGCTGGAACTTCTGATGTCCCTGTCATGGCAGACCAACTTTTTGGATGGGAAGCGTGCTAGGGAAAGATTTTGATACTCCAGCAAGCCATATGGATGCTTTAATCCTCCCTATTTCTGTAGAGGTAGTCCATTACATGCTAGCTTTCTTCACCATATTATACTCTCACTCAACCCTGTAGCCTTGTCTGGACCAAAGCTACAGCAGCTTTCAGGATCACTCCTGATATAGCTCTGAATGAGGGTCAAAGCAAAAAAGAAGCACAGTCTAGTGAAAAAGGGGAGAGTTGCAAAATTCCAGATTGAGATGCCACTGCTTCATTAAGTGTAATGTCATGGTTGCATAGATGTTGTAATTCATGTAATCATATCTCAGCTGGTAATCTATGAATATCAATGCCCAAACTTGAATTCAAGAGCACTAAATGGCGCTTAAAATTCACCTTGATGAATTAAGTCAGGTCAGAAGGGCCAAGTGAGAGCTAAATCAAGCAAAATAGATCTTGCTGCATGAAATGATGCCATCCATGCAAGTGTATCTCAGCAAATAAGGAAGCAAAACAATTGATCAACCACTGATTTTAAAGCTCTTTGTATTTTGAACATTGTCATATGTCTGGACTGTTGAGTATAGCTAGCAAGAATTATCCCTGTTAATTGTTTAATTACTATAACTGAATACAGGATAGTAAAACCAAAGTGGAGTGAGCAATATGTGGGGGTAAAAACTTTTCTTTATTTCATATAAAAACCAAGTATATATAGAGAGGTGGGAAATTGATAGAGGGGAAATTGGTGGGATGGAAGGCCAGGGAATTAGGTCAGGTTTGGCATCAATACCATGATCAAAATATCAATATCAATATAGGCTATTGATTTCACAGATGGAAGTAAAGATTGATTGTGCAATCAAATTATTGACGTCACCTCCATTTATGTTTCTGGAATTAAGCGCCAAGTATGAGATTTGATTCTGGAATTAAAGGCCTTGTTTTTTGCCCCTTTGTGTAACCTGCAAATTGCCAAATTACTGAGAGGATTCAAGTGGAATCCAGAATGCTCTAGTATCCACTAGTTCTTGATCAATTGGTTGAGTGATTGCCTATGTGTAATTTTGTTCTGGATTTGATTTCAAATTTAATGTCCATCAAATCCATTTTATTTTAGCACATTGTAACATTTCCCACCACTGGATTATATGCCAGGGTTTAAAAAACGCCTACAGGACCCCAGGTAGCAGTATAGTTCATTATGTCATAAGTGAAAAAATCATGTTGATCATTCTCACAGGAAAACCTCAAATACAGGATTCAAACCCCAATACCCTTTGGGCCACCAGCCCACAGGACCAGCCGCCCGCAGATTTTTGGACTCAAACCAGAGCAAGATTTGACTTAAGGGAATCTTATAAAGCTTGATAAACTAAAAATACCTGCATCAAGATCCCCCACGCCAAGGGTTCCTGTTAACCCAACCAATGAGAGAACAGGCCAAACCAAAGATCCCGGAATAACCTGGGCCTCCACAAAAGGGGAAACAAAGAAACTTCCTGTAGAATGTGGGCCACCCAAAGATAACAAACCCCACAACCTGATAGGGAAATTAGAGTATTCTCAGTCTAAACCAACCAATGAATTAACTCCTGCAATGGATGCCACAGAGGACCAGAAAAACCTGGTAGACAGTATCACCAGGCCCAAAGAAATTTGTAAAAGTTTACCCATGACAGATGGGTATACTTATACACTGGACTGCCAGGAAGTTGCCCATTGCCATTCTTGCAATAAAGTGACATGAACCTTTGGTTCAACCAGGTTATCCCATACTTGATTTTAGTTCTATTTAATTTGCAGCCCACCTCCCGCGGTTCTGTACCTTCCGCTTACCCAACCCAAGAAACTGTGGACCAGCCACCCAAACTCTATTGTCCACCAAGCGCTCCCTTTGGCACAGTACATTTCACTGAATACCCACCCAACCCGGAATATTTGGAGTTCACCCTAGAGGCAATCCTAATCTACAACCCAGAGGCTAGAGCTAGAGAGACAGAAACTGTTTACAGAGAAGGCACCAAAATCACCATACCTCCCCTGCTATTCCACAACAAATACAACTACCTGCCCACATATTTGATTCCAATGACTCTGCCTCTCACCCTGTGGCCAATGAATCCACTTCCACCCAGATATTTGGAGTGATGTATATCACCTCACTGGTTTAATTGATTCAATGGTACCTGCAAGCGGGCCTTGGGACCTGATGGGCAAATAATTATCTTATATTGTAAAGTTAGCACAAATCTTGTGATGGGCCCTTCCTGCTGGGCCTGCAGGCTATCTTCCTGCAAGTTCCCAAGAACCCCCCACAGGCTGGATCCCTGAAACATTCCTATACTTTAAGATCTCCTCAGCTCAAAAAGAAGACTGTTCAGGTGGTTATCCCTAAGAGGAAACGGGCCCCAGCCAAGGCAGCTCAAGCAAAAAGGACCCCAGTTGTGAGAGGGCAGACTCCAGCCCAGCTATAGCCCATGGTGGATGTGGACAGCCAGTACTTGGACTTGTCAGTCAAGTTTCAGTGGGAATCCATTCTTGCTGTGCCTCTAGATGGGACTGATTCTTTACTGGCAGCCTTGTTATTAGCTCTTAAACAGCCACTAGTCCTTACCCAGCTCAAGTTAGAGGAGGGTAACTTGATTCAGTGGCAATTTCCTATGCGTCAGATGGAGGAGTACTTGGAGAGCCATCTTCAGAGCTTTACTTTCTGTGATCAAGGACTTGATGCCACTCAGCAGGGTACTATGTTAGCCATCATCAAGGCAGTGGTAAGGGCTTGGGTTATGCCTGGTTAGACTGTTCCTCAATTAGAAGGTTGGGTAGCTATCAACAACTTTGAGTAAAGGCTTTTTCATGTGTTCCAGGCTACTCTGAAGGGGATGAATCCTGTCAGTGAAGACCATCTGGTTACCATGTCCCTTATTGGGAATTTGGTGCTCTGTGGTTCTAACAAGTTTGACCTTACCAAGGAATAAAACATGGCTGTCTTCCTTGACTGGCTTCTTGGGGTGTACTACCGTCTAGGTGGGAAGACTCCAGATGAGTATGTGCTCCGGGAATCCCTTCTGTGGGATTGTCTCTTCCTTGGTGTGTCCTTCCCTGTATCTGTGGGGATCAATCATATGCGGTGCTTGGTGGGTCTTCAATGGTCCATCCTTGGGCATATGATTTGTGAGACATCTGGAAACCAGCTTTGTTACTTGGCCTTAGTTCAATTGGTCTGGTATACGCAAGGCCTTGTATCCCAACAATAAAGGTCTTCCAATTTCCTTTTCTTATATATTTTTTTGGTTTTTGGAAAACTGGATAACAACCCAAGGACTTTTTTCATTAGGCTTTCTTTCTTTTTGGGTTGTCCTCATTGGGGCTTACTCTTGACCACTAGGAGCGGCACACATATATTGTGCATGCACTCTAGTAATCTATTGCCCAGAAACTGGATCCTTCCATATACATGAGACAGGGCCAGTCTTTTGGATGACTTGAACAGGACCTTGCCAGAGAGAGGCAGTTTTAGACTCTTGACTGTAAAATCTGTTGCTGAAGAAGTAGACCTCATCTCCAATCATGTAGGACTGTAGAGGAGGGCACTTGGCCATGACTTGGTCAAAGTCTTGGAGTTTGTGGTTAAGGTTAACTGTGTAGGCTTCAGATTGTAGTTGTATCAATGTCTGTACCAGCTTATTGAGGTAAGAGTCCAGGGATACTGACAGGCTAGGCTTTACCAACAAGTATAGAAGGGGTGGAAGTCCTGGTTATCTCCTGTAGAGTAGCTGTAAGGGTGAATTTCCTTTGGCCCAATGATAGCCAATATTGTACGCAAAGGTTGCGGCTAGTAGAAAGGTATCCCATTCTGTCTCCTGTTGATGCTTAAGTTTCTGTAGTATCTGTACCAGGCTTCCATTTATGTGTTCTACCATACCATTGGTCTGTGGGTGATAGGGAGTAGATAGTGCACCATGTATCTCCATCAGTTGATTTATGCGGGGAGCCATATAGCTGATAAAGTTGGTGCCATTGTCTGTCAACAGTACTTGGGGACAACCATGCTTGTATATTATGTTCCCCAGTATGAACTTAGCAATGGTCAGGGAAGACTGATTAGGAACAGCCTTAGCCTTAGCCTCTACCCATTTGTTCATGTGATCCACAGCTACAATAATGAGCTTGTTCTTGCTGTTGGTGACTGGCAAGGGACCTACTACGTCAATAGCCACCATATGAAAGGCAAACCCTGGTTGGACTAGTTTGTGCTGGAACTTGGCTACCTTTAGGCGCTCAATGTTACAGTCATGGAAAGAGGCTAAAGTCTCTACCACATCTGTGTGCATTACTTCCCAGAAGCAATGTTGTTGTAGCATTGTTAGTGTCTTCTGAATACCACTGTGCCCAGTAGTCTTGTGTGCAGCTACCAATGAGTCCATGCACAGAGATGAACGTATATACAGAAGCCAGGAATCCTCACAAAGCTTTGGGAGCTGTCCCTTGAAGACTTTGGTGTTGAGCTAGCTTCTTGAGGCTCTTCTGTATTTCTGTCAGTTCCTCCCCCCACAAAAAGGGTCCTCCATGAGTTTATCATAGAGAATGTTAGCCATGGGAGAGACTAAGGCAACAGTAGGCAGACAGGAGAGGCAGTCAGCATTTTGGTGGATTGTACCAGCTCAGTGAATGATTTTGTAGTTGTATGCCTATAGCTTGATGGTTCAACGTGCTAGCCAACCTTCTTAATCCTTCAGTGTCTTCAGCCATTGCAAGGAAGCATGGTCTGTGACAACTGTGAAGTGTACTACATGAAGGTACACCCTGAATTGTTGGTAGAAGTAAATCACTGCCAAGCACTCACATTCTGTGACTGTATAGTTCCTCTCATGGATGTTGAGGGTGCAAGAGCATTAACCCACCATATGTTCTAATCCATCAGCATCCAGCTGAGAAAGCACACCACCAATGGCTGTTAAGTGGCATCCATGTGAACTACAAAGGGTCCAGAAAAGTCTGGGTAGGCCAGCACAGATTCAGCAGTGAGGGTCTTCTTGAGGGCCTCAAATGCAGTCTGACAAGTTGGGCTCCATAAGAAGTCTACATCAGCATGGAGGAGTTGGAATATTGCATCCACTAGTGTGGCAAAATTGGGGATAAAGCGGCAATAGTAGCCTATCATCCCCAGGAAGACTTGGACATCTTTTTTACTAGAGGGCAATTGCATCTTTTAAATGGCCTCAACCTTGAGAGGAACAGGGCAGAGTCCAGTGTGACTGATAATAAAACCCAAGAACTCTAGGTGCTCCTTGAAGAAGTTTTATTTGTGTGGCTTCAGCTTTAGATTGACAGCTAAGAGCCGCTTGAAAACCTCCTCCAGATGGGCCAAGTGTTTGGTAAAGGTGTGAGAGAAGCCATTGATGACATCAAGGTATACTTAGACTCAGGAGAGCTTGAGATCTCCCATCACTGCATTCATGGCTCTCTGGAAGGTGGCTGGCACATTGGATAGGCCTTGGGGCATCCTTGTAGGTTAGAAAAGCCCTTGGTTGATAATGATGGCGCATTTCTCTTGGTCATCAAGAGGCAGGTCAATTTTACAATACCCACTGATAAGGTTCATTGCACTAAAGAGCTTGGCATCTCCCAGGCAATCCAGAGTATCATCAATGCAAAGAAGTGGGTAGGAGTCCTTCTTGGTGACTGCATTCAGATGGCAGTAGTCAATCACCACTTGATTACTACCGTCCTTCTTCTTGACAATCAGCAGGGGGAAGTCCAAAAGCTCTTGCTGGGAAACAGAAGTCCAGTACCCAGTAGTTTCTGGAGCTTTTTATTGGCCACATCATGATTAGCTTGGCTACATTGTATTGGTCTAGAGCAAATTGGGGGCTATTCTGGATATCAATGTGATGTGCTATGTCTACTGCCTTTCCAAGGTCATAGTCATCTTTAGCAAACACATTCCTTTATTGAGAAAAAAGGTCCATATCTAGGTCCTTTTTCTCTTTGGAGAGGCTTGATAGCAACTCACAACTGATGACTGACAGAACTCTTGGTTGCTAACAGAGTAAGCCCAGCTCCAAGAATTCTGTGAAAGGAGAAGCTTCCTGTAGGTTGCCATGTTCTTCTAAACGTATGTGGCCCAGCAATTGATACTTAGAGACAGTGATTGGTTGCTGACTCATGTTAGCCAGCAACACCAAGATTTCCTGATTGCTAGGCATGATGATTCCTGGTGCTACTCATGGCTTCAACTGTGATGCATTGGGGATGCCAAAAATCTCCCCATGAGTACCAGCAGGAAGTGCAAGTGATAGACCAGTGTTATGAGTTACTTGCAATCCTGGTGGTATGAACACTGTGGAAGACGTATACACAGGAATACCCTTGGATTCCCCCACCAAGAGAGGGAGCACCTTAGCCTTCTTAATACACAGTGTATATGCAATTGAAAGTTCTCCATCTACATACTCCAGGTTGATGTAGTGCAACTGGCGTAGGGGCAGGTCAGAAGGGCAATCATCATGGTAGAACATGGGGATTGAGTGGCCCAAGAACCCAAACATATGGTCTCCATGGTTGGTCATGGTGCCATAATGAACCATAAAGCTAGTTCCAATAAGGATGTCATAGCTGTCATTCTCCAGAACTATGGCAGGGGCAGTGACCATTATTTTTACAAAGTGAAGAGGGATGAGAGAGTAAGCTCCTTTTGCTCTAGTAGTCTGTGGCCCAGCTGTACTAAACTCTTCATGATAAGCCAAGTACGGTGCCAGTTTTAGCTTCTTGACCAGCCACAAGGATCTAATGTTGCCTGGAGCACCAATATCTAGTATAGCTCAGACGTGGGTTTTTTTACTACCAGGTTGATATAAGTACAATCCTGGCAGTCTTCTATGATCTCCACAATCTTTGAGACCTGATGCACACTCAATCCTTTGAACTTTTCTAGGAAGGTAGCTATGGCAGCTCCTACAGCTGGGCTTGCTTCCTTGAGGGACTCCAGAGGGGCTGAGACATTTACGGTACATAGTAGCTTGGTCTGTTGTTCAGCACTTTCCTCCTTATGAATAACTTCCACGCCTGGTTTAGCCAGCTGTTTGACATACAATAAGGAGACCATTTTCTGAGCTATTTGTGGGATGGCCACCTCAGGGCAAAGCGTTGTCTGATGGGTTCAAGTGTTAATCATGAGAACTCAATGTAGAAGGTCCTCTTGGACTCCTTCTGAGTCAGTGTCCTTGTGTAAGAGTTGAGATTTGAAGTCAATCAGGGAGGGCTCTTCCTTAGAATTAAACTCAGAGGGTGGTGAGGCAGAAAGCCTCAGAGCAGGTTTGTTGGGGGGTAGAGGTATGGGGGGAGATGAGGGTGTCAAAATTACAAAGGCAGCCAAGGATTTATCCTTGTCCTGGCTGCTTAGTAGTTTTTTGACTGGTTCTTATTATCCTCCTCAATATCAGCATCCTTGACGTAGTCATCCTCCTCTGATTCTGCACCTACAACAAAGACTTTGTGTGGGGATTTACAATCCCAGGAGAGATGCCCAGGTTTGTTACACTTGAAGCAAAGGCATGCTGAGTTGTTCAAAGTACACGGATTGGGCTCAATTGCCTTCAAACCATCAGTACTGAAATTTCTAGTTCTGGTTTCAGTGAGGGGTTTGGGTGTTAATTTAGGTAGGGGGATCTTGAACTCTTTCTTGTAACTTTGCAACAATTGGATCAGGTCAGGGACTGTCTGGGCAGTGTAAATCCCAGATTTTAGTGCAAGCAATAGTTCCCTGTTGATTTGTACTGTGTTGAGAAGCGCTGACTGCACATCAATGAACAACAACACCTTCATGAAAGCCAAGGTATATGCTTCCAAGTAGAATCTGAAAGTGAAATACTCCAAGGTTTCTCCCACCTTGAGTTTAGTATCCTCAAAGTCCATCTTTTGTCCTAGGAGGGCTTCCTGGCCACCAAACTCTTCCATCAAGGCCTGCAAGATGTTGGTGTAAGTCCAGCCATTTTCTGAGAGGCGGGGTAGTATCAGTGTCTGTGTATCAGTATCCAGACAGTTGATTATGATATAGTACTTCATAGCTTCATCTGCCCTTTACATTGGGTTCTGATATAGCCGGAGGAACATGGCTACATTACTCTTTCTGTCAAACCTGGGGAGGTTAGCTGGTTTGAAGAAGGGAAAAGTGTTATGGGCCACAGTTGTAGCTGGTGCAGCCTGCCAAATAGGGGAAGTGGGTCTGTTGCATTTGGCCTTGAAGACAGCAAAGTGGGCTTCAGATGTGACCTTGCATTCCTCTTCTTGCTGTGCTTTGTGATCTTGTACATTATCTTTGATGGTAACCATTGCTGGACCACCATTCTCTGTCACCACCTCTAGCACTTGAATAGAAAGGGGGAGCCTCTGGTTGGTCTCTTTGTTGCTGTCCAGGCTGTGATACTCTTCTTGCCCAGATGAGTTCTGGTAGCCGCCTTGAGATTGGCGCCCAGCCTCCCTGAGCTGGTGTTGATTTGGGAGACTATCCAGCTTCTGTTTAAGTGAAGCCATTTTGCTGTTTTTTCTCTCCAACTGGTCTTGGATAGAAGCTATCAGTTCATTGTGCTCATCCAGTTTATCTGCGTAGGAACAGTTCTTCAGAAAAGTGATGTCTAAGTCCTCTTCCAGTAGGCCTAACCTCTTCTCCTGGTTGGTCAGTGCCTCTTAGAGCTTTGAGATTTTCTCCATGTTGGTTTTGTCTTGGCTTTGGCACCAGCTAGACAAGATAGCTTTCTCAGCCTGAAATCCAACAACCTTGTGTTTGACTTTGCCAAACTCTTGATAGATAAAGTCAAGTAAATGCCTGATTCCTTCACTTTATGTTGTAATTTTGATAGGTGGCCATAGAGTTCCAACATATCTCTATTCATCATTGCGCTCAAAGGGGAAGGAGTAGATATCACAGGTTGGCTGAGGCCCTCCAAGGGAAGAGCTGCCAGGCGTTGGCTCAAGATGGTCACCTCCTGAACCAGCTCACAGATGACCCGTCCATTCTCCTTGATGTGTGCTGCCACAATGGCAATCCAGTTGGAGTCCAATCCTTGGTGGCAAAGGGTCTGGATCACTTGATGGGGGACCAGAGAGTTCAGTCCTCACTCAACTGCTTTGGACCTGGGGATAATGCTGCTCTGGACTGTCACCATTTCTGAGAGCTGATTGTTCATTAACTCAGAGTTGGTAGTCAGATTGTGGTATAAAAGCTGAATAAATGATTGCTGGTTTGCCACTGGTAATCCCTGATCTTGTATCAAGCTCTGTAGGCGCCCCAAGTGTACTCAATTGTGGCAGATGACTGGGTGGGCAAAGTTCCGGATGTAATCCTTCACATGCTCAGCAGTTCAGAGGTCTTTACAAAGTTGATCAAGGTTTACCATGCTTATTTTACAAAATCTCTCCATGGATATCTCTGCAGAGGGATGTTGGATGGCCAGCATTTGTGATTCTTGACCTTTGTTGTCTGATCCTTTGTTCATTCTGGTCATGGAATGCCGGATGGCTTCTTCAGAGGGACTGACATTAGCATCCACTTCCATGGGTGCAGGTGCAATCAATAGTAGGGGGCTCCGGTTGCCAAGTGGTGAGGGCCAGGGGTTTCATCCATGAATTGTTGGAGTTGGGTGAGTCCACTGGGTAGGTCTTGGTAGGTGTTATTATTATCACAAGGCATCCCTCCCTCCACCAAGAAGGAATCACGGGGGTTGGAAGGGCCAGGTGTTGGTTCAAAAATTGCCATGAGCACCAAATGTTGGCTGTCTGGGCTGTTGGGTATAGCTAGCAAGAATTAGCCCTGGTAATTGTTCAATTACTATACCTGAATACAGGGTAGTAAAACCAAAGTGAAGTGAACAATATGTGGGGGTAAAAACTTTTCTTTATTTCATATAAAAACCAAGTATATATAGAGAGATGGGAAATTGGTAGAGGGGAAATTGATGGGATGGAAGGCCCGGGAATTAGGCCAGGTTTGGCATCAATACCATGATCAAAATATCAATATCAATATAGGCTACTGATTTCACAGATGGAAGTAAAGATTGATTGTGCAATCAGATTATTGACGTCACCTCCATTTAGGTTTCCAGAATCAAGCTCCAAGTATGAGATTTGATTCCAGAATTAAAGGCCTTGTTTGTTGCCCCTTTGTGTAATCTCCAAATTTCCAAATTACTGAGAGGATTCAAGTAGAATCCAGAATGCTCTAGTATCCACTAGTTCTCAATCTATAGGTTGAGCAATTGCCTATGTGTAATTTTGTTCTGGATCTGACTTTGAATTTAATGTCCTTCAAATTAATTCCATTTTAGCACATTACAACAAGCATCATTTAATAATGAATAAGTACCTGGTAAGAGCCCACCTTGCGCATAAAACCCACTGGAACACAAGCCCTTGTAATTAGAAAGCTTCAAGTTTATCAATGCATAATCCACACAAGAGAGGAGCCAATCAGATAAGCCCCAGAGCTTAGGTTAAAATAGAGGGAAGGTCATGCAGCCCTGAACTTTGGCCATTGATCCTGGTACTAACTAATGGGGATCTGGGACCCAGACCACATGGTTTGGGCCAGACTCTTGCCAAACCTAACTACCTAGCATAAAATTAGACCTCAGGGAAGGCTTTAGTCCATTTACTCTCCTGGTGGTAATCCATTGACCACAACCAGGAATTGGTAATCCAGACCCAGATAGTAGAGGAACAAAGGTTTGGCTATATCCCATCTGCCTGTTTTGGCCTTTCTTGCCCAGATTTTGGGGGTCTCCATTCCCTGTGTTTGCTCCTGCTTGCAAAACTTTGCACAGTGGGAAGTACTATAAATAAACAACACTTGAATATCCAATAGCTTGAGCTATCATTAAAGCTCTCTCCTGTTTTTTTGGCTCCTGGGGACGGCATCCAGGAGACCCAGCAGGGAATCTTTATAACAAAAGATTTGAGGTTCAAAGCTAGCTTTGGGTTAGCCTTCAGGGTAAAATTAAGGGAACATAACTTAATTTCCTGGAATACAAGGTGAGGGATTCCTTTTTGGCAAAAAGAAATTTTTTTGAATATTAAAACCAACACAAATGCGGATAAACTTGTTGTTATTAGGAGGAAAGATTATACTTAAATAGTAGACAAGGCTTGATGATCACTCATTAGGCAGACAAAGTGGTTGAAGGGGTCACATTGGGGTGAGCTCATACCAGGATCAGACAAGGGCAGGTATGGTATTCCAGAATAGGTGGACATTAGAACAGACCCATTTACAGAAGGCAAGGAATTCCCAAAGTTGAAAGCAAAACCAACCAAATCTTGCACATATCATTATTCAAAGGCCATATCAAAATAGCATTGATGGCGTGATTTACAACATACCCAACCTTGCTATCTATTTCCCTCCATTGATTATAGAGAGTAAGTTCTGCTGTGTCCATACAGATGGGCTTTACAAGTTTAGCTCAGTGGCCAGAGATATCCTGGAGAAGATGTTGGGCAAGATTGCTGTAAACCCAGCTTCACAGCACTTCTGATTGGGCTGGCCCATGCCCCGCATGATCAACCGAGTGAAGGTGGAGGGATCTTGCCTTTGGGCTGAGGTGCTCAGCTCCCCAACCCTGGATGGCAATTAATCAGGGAGCCTTCCTTGCCTCTACCCGGGGTATACCACCTGGGTGCCTCTGCAACAATGCCAAGATTGATCCCTCTGGTGCTTAAGGGGGATCCCCTTACTTGATAGATCAAGTGTTGTAACTGTGCTGTTTTAACAGAGTTACAAGGGGAAAAATATTTAGAAACTAGATAATATTCTTTATTGAGAGATAATTATTATATAGTTAATGTGAGTCATGGATAATAGGAACATGATAGTGTTGATCACACAGTGGGATGGTAAAGGGGGTGGCTTGATCCTGGTAATGAGTCAAGCACCAAAACAAGGTATCCATCTTAAGGGATCATCATTTGTTCATGTTGTTGGATTTGGCAATTTGAGTTGACTTCCTAGTCTGGCTTTGAGCAACTGGATAATTGGGTTACAGGTCACAAACCTGCTTAATCAAAACAAAGTTGGCGGGTTGAGCCTGCTGTTTTAACACCCCCTAACTGAAGATTGGCCTCCTCTGGGGGTAGGTTGTCAGGGAAGTTTTAGGAGCCCAGGCGCCATACTGGACTAACTGTTGTTCAGTGATGGGTAGGGAAGTCTTGAGCTGTCTCTGTCTTGCTTTTCAGGGTCTCAGGCAATCATGGTGGAGGATTTTGTCTTGTTTGCGTTTCCCAAGTCCTTGCACAAGGTAAGTGTTATTTTTTACCTTTAGGATGATTGCTGGGCCTACTTTTTTGGGTTGTAGTTTGCTTTTGTCAATGTTCATGACCCAAACTTTGTCTCCGACTTCATGTCTGTCTTGGATGGGGAGAATGTTTTTTGCAGACACTTGTTTTCCTTTTCTGTTTGATCACCATTGGCTTCTATGACCTGGGGATCTGAACGGGGGGGGGACCTTGCTTGGAATCTCCAGCTTGGGTCCTGATAGTGCTTGAATGATATTGGGCTGTGTGCCATATACCAACTCAAAAGGGCTTTTCCTGGTGGATTGGTTCACACAAGTTTGACACACAAGTAGTGCAGTTGATAGCTGCTTATATCAGTCTTCAGGTCTCCCAGCAGTGAGCTTGGCCAAGGCTTGCAAAAGGCTGCCATTTAGCCGCTCCACGCATCCATTGTCCTGATGGTGATATGGTGTTGTCACAGTGTGCTTGACCCCATTCTTAGTGAGGTATATGTTGGTGTCTTTAGAGGTCAATTCTTTGCCTCTGTCAGTTATCAGGAGTTCTGGCTTTCCAAACTTGCTGATTATTTCTTTTCCTATGAACTGCCACACTTCATTGCCAGTATGTGTCTTTACTGCTTGTGCTACTGACCATTGTGTAGCAAAGTCTATTGTGGTGATGATGTAATTCTTTTTGTTATTTTTTCCTGGCATGGGGCCTACAATGTCTAGCGCCCACACCTTAAAGGATAGCTGTGTGCAGATGAGTAGTACTGATTTTGGTGGGGGTTTGCTTTTTGCAAATTTCTTGCATACTTTGCATTGGTCTAGGACTTCTTGAACGTCACGGTACAGGGTTGGTCACCATGATTTGTGTTTGAGGAACTCATATAGTTTGCAACTTTTGGTGAGCCCTGGGTCTCTATGGTAACATAGGAGGATGTCAACTTGCTGATGTGTGGGAATACAAGAGATGGTGGTTTTGCCAGACATTTTTTGATGTAAGGTTCCATACACGTCTGCAAATAAGTGCTTGTTCTTAATGACTGTTTCTTTTTTTATGTTGGTTGTGCCAGGGGGGAGCCTTTGTCCTTTGTCCAAAGTACCAAGAGGGGCCAGTCTGGGTTGAGCCTATTTTCTCCTCTTGTGGCACGGACGTACAGGCGCAAGAGTCTGTCCACCATGGCAAATTCTGGACCAGGTTTGTATTGTATGAGCATATTATTCTCACTAAGAGTTCCATCCAGAGGGATTGACAGTAGGATAGATTTGCTTGAGTTTTGAAATATATGAGCAACTTGTGGTTTGTTAATGCTGTGGATTCTTTCTGTTGCTCTAGATAACAGCGCCATTTGACTAGGCAGTGTACGATGGCCAACAGTTCTTTGTTGTGGATAGGATACAACACTTGCTATCTGTCAACTTTTGTGATTCATAGGCTACGGGCAGGAAGTCACCATCATTATTTTTGATTTTTAGTACTCCCCCAATGAATGCATCTGAAGCATTGGTTTCCACTTGGTATTCCCCGTCACGTTTGGGGTGTTGCAGGATATGTGCTGTTGTGAGCTTCTCCTTAAGGCGTCTAAAGCAGACGTCACATTGGGGGGTTCATACAAACTTGGATTTGGCGCCAGTTATGGAAGATAAGGGTGCAGTCAAGACACTGCAGTCAGATATGAAACGGTGTACATAGGCCACCATCCCCAGGAAGGTGTGGAGTTCCAACTTGTCTTTGGGTGGTGGCATTTTGCAGTGGCCTGTATCTTCTGACTGTTGGGCTTGATGCCGTCTTTTGGACTATGTGCCCTAGGAAAGGCAGTTGTTTACAGAAGAACTGGAATTTGGAGGGTTTGGCTAGCAGCTTGTGATGTGCCAGGGTAGAAAAGACTGCCTCCAGGTCCTTGCAGTGTTGCTCTACCAAGGGACTATAGACAATAATGTTGTCCAAAAAGACTAAGGCATGTTTGCCTATGTGAGGTGCAAACACCTCATTAATGAAGGTCACAAGGTTGAGGGGGTGTTTGGCATACCAAAATTGAGTACCGCACATTTGTATGAGCTGTATTTAGTACAGAAGGCTGTCTTGGGGATATCTTCCTTCTTGATACAGATCTGATTGTAGCCTGCAGTGAGGTCAATCTTGAAGAAGACTGTGACACTGCCCAGGGCATTGAAGAGGCCGTCAATAAGTGGTAGTGGGTAACTATTCTTGATGATAACTTTGTTTAGGGCTTGGTAGTCTGTGACTAGACGCAGGGTACCATCCTTCTTGGCCACAAATAATACAGCAGCCCTGAAGGGAGATTGTGAAGGGCGGATAAGTCCTTTCTCCAATGCTTCCTTGAGGTAAGCACATAGGGCATTGTCTTCATTTGGGGTCAGACAGAAGTAGGTTGTGCTTTGGGTACAGCTCCTTTGAGTTGAATGGAATGTTGGATATTTTTTTCCGGGGGTAACCCAGAAAAGCCTCCTTGAAGATTTCAGGATGGTGGGCTACAATTTTGCGACCCTGAGGCGTGGAGGTATCCTGGTGTTCTTTGAAGTGTATGGTCTTGTACTGACAGGAGTCCCAGTTGATTGTCTTCAGGTTATCCTTTTTGCCCAGGATCTCTGTAATGCGCACAAAGACATGGTTTCTTAGGAGTTGATCCACTGAGTCAGGGTAGATCTGGTGGTTGACACCTTCACAATTAATGGTCAATACCAAGGTTGCCCAGTCTATGTGAGGGTTGTTATTTTGCAACCAATCCAAACCCAGTACAATGTAAAACTTTGGAAAGTCAATGAGGGGCCTTGGATGGTGGAATGCAGGTTCTTGAGCATGACAGAGAAGGGGGAGGCTTCCCTTGTCACAGCAATGTGATGTTCATCAGCCAAAACCACGTTTTTAATCCGCAAAGGATTAGTGGCTAGCTTGAACTTATCCATAAAGCTGCTGATGACTAGGGTTCAATATGCGCCTGAGTCCAGGAGTGCCAAGCCTGTGTAACTGCAAAAATGGAAAGGATAGAACATCAGTTTATTGGAATTTCTGGTAATGGTGTACAGTACCAGGTCCTCTGAGGGTACTTGGATCATTGGACATTGGCCACGTCCTTGGGTTGGTATTCATCTTTGGGAGGGTCAGGAGTTGTGTGGGGAGAGCTTGGCTTGCTTAATGCTCTCCCTGGGCTTTTCCCTTGTCTTGGTTGCCCTGTGTGGCAGTGATACAGAAATGTTTACAATTTGACTGGCCATTGTTCCCACTTCCATGTCCATTTGAACCTGCGGGTTTCTGGTTTGTGTCGTTTCCAGGGGGTGGTTGAGTGGAGCGCCCGCCTGTGTGAGAGTCTTTGGGTCTCTCTCATTTTCCAGTTTGCGCTTTGTGAAGAGCGTGGGATGTTTTTTCTGCTTTCTCTGCCTTGCAATACAGACTCTGTAGATTGGTCACCTGGTCCAGGTTCACATGTCTCATTACATGCAACTTGAGTGTTTCATAGTACATGAGGTGTGTGGCTGGGGTGTCAAAGGCCATGTCAGAGGGTACGCATAGTTGGAGTTCCTTGTAGGCGCGGTTGAGTTCCTTCACAGTGCCTGTCTGGGTTAGGTTCTTTACTTGGTGTATAATCATAAGTGTGTGGTATTTTAGCACAAATCTTTCCAAGAAGTCTTGTTTAAAGGTTTTAGTCCTTTTCTGTGTGCTCTTCATGCCACTTGTTGCACCAAAGCCAGCGTTGTGGGTCAGCTGGATGGAGATTTACACAATCCAAAATTGCTGCGGGCATTCCATTTGGGCCAGCTTGCTTGGGGCGGACTGAATCCATGCGGCAGCATTGTTGTTGTTGGCCCCAGAAAAAGGTTCCAAGGCAGTGCGTCAGAGTCTTTGGGCTACGTAGGCAAGCATGGTGCTTTTGTCAGTTGGTTGTGGAATGGTGGCAGCTGTCTGGAAGAACCCTTGTGCAGACATGGTATTGAAGGTGGGCAGTGGGATCACCATGTTCTGGTACATGACTAAACCATCAGGTATCTTGGCACCAGGGGTGTACAGAGTCTAGTATAGCAGGAGGCCAGACATGATTCTATCAAGGATTTGTTAGCCGCAGCAAGTATGAGCAACAGGTGGAATTTTGGGGAATAAAGTATGATGTGGAACCTACTTCTGCTATCAATGTTGTAACTGAGCTGTTTTAGAAGAGTTACAAGGGAAAAATATTTAGAAACTAGATAATATTCTTTATTGAGAGATAATGATTATATAGTTAATGTGAGTCATGGATAACAGGAACATGATATTGTTGATCACACAGTGGGATGGTAAAGGGGGTGGCTTGATCCTGGTAATGAGTCAAGCGCCAAAACAAGGTATCCACTGTAAGGGATCATTATTTGTTCATGTTGTTGGATTTGGCAATTTGAGTTGACTTCCTGGTCTGGCTTTGAGTGACTGGATAATCAAGTTCCAGGTCACAAACCTTCTTACTCAAAACCTTATTGGCAGGTTGAGCCTGATGTTTTGACACAAGGCTCATCTTTACTCTGCCGCTGCATATTTCTGCTTCAAGCACCCTTTCCCAGCCCTTCCCAGGAGGCCTGCATTTGCATCCCCCTAGAACCGGGCAAATAGGCACCGCCCTCTACCTTGGCCCAGCACCTGGTTGATAAGCATTGCTTAGCTTGAACTGCAGAGCTTCCATCATACTGCCTTTACCCAATATCTCCTGAGTTCAGGGTAGTAGGGGGCAGCTTCCTGCTTAGTGTGAATGCAAAGCTTCCACCATAAAGGCGTTTTTCAAGCCCTCCCTAGTTCTTTATAGCAGGGTGCAGCTGGGCAGGAGCTAACTTCAGCCTCCAGGTATAGGTTACCCGGGTTTGGGAATATATGACATTCTTTCATCTTTGCTGGGAACTCACCCATTTACTGCAGTGAGTGCTTTGGTTGGTATGGAGGGGAAGGTGCCCTGGCAATGGCTTCTTTTCTGGTGGGGCTTGGCCTAAGCCAAGCCCTGCTGGAGTGATCATCCCCAGAGCACCCCTGGGTGGGGCAATCAAAGGTTTGGATCTCACAGCCAATCACAGGCAGGTGGTGTAGAAAAAGTTGAGCCCAGATGATGGCAGCGCCCACACTTAACTCCCTGCCATCAGTGGCTTGGGGTTCAAGCCCTGGCCCTCTAAATGCCAGGCAGCAACTTACAGAGATTACTATTGATGGCTCTGTAAGCCGACCCAGTACCAAGCACAGGAGGCTTCTATATCAGATGCAGTCAAGGGCTTTAAGCAGCTTAGCCTCCAGCAAGCTACCCAGGTATCTTGATGTTTTTAAGACAATAAGGTATCTTTCCTGTGATCAGCTCATCCCAGCACTCTTTCATGAGGCTTGTTTTACCAGGATGCTGGGCTCTGCATATCTGCCCCACCAAAATTCTGGGAATCTGCTGCCACCCCTCAGAATTGATCTTAAAAGTTTGCCAGATCAAGCATGAGTCTATCTATGCTGCTGATTCCTTGACATTGAGCCAAATGAAGGTCTTCCTGATGTACCTGTGCATAATCTTCTGCTGCACCTTTCCTTATTCACTCTTCAAGGGTTATCATTTACAAGTAAACACACATCATCTCCTCCTAATTGGTAATGTCATCCTAATTTGGGTGTACATTCCCCATTTAATCAATTATGACAAGCTCTCTCTCTACTTTACCCTGACATGAGAGATTGAACACAAACAAAATTGAAGGAGGGACAAAGCACCTTGAGGCAAGGTACGCTGTGGGTGACCCCTTCTACACCCTCAATCCCAATTCTGCCAAGTTGGAACCCAACCACCTAGGGCCCTCCAAGATATCTTCAGTCTATGACAACCACACTTATCAACTTGAAGATGCCTAAGGAAACACCAAGAAGCTTCACCATGATTGCTTGCGCCCCTGGCGCGCCATCCCCACACAAAAGCTGTTTATGCGGACCTTCCCTGACCTTCTGCAGACTCTGGTCTTAGTTTCTGACAACAAGCAGGGGGCAAGGGGGGTGTTGCAACTGAGTTTCCAGACTTGCCTGCTAACGTATCTTACAATACACAGGGGGCGCTTGATGAGTTGCCCCTTGAAGTATCTAACAACATGAATTAATCTGATGGCAATATCAAATTGCAGGCACTTTCTTCTAATTAGGAGCACTACCAATTTAACCTGCTGATCCCTGCATGAGTTATTCCTTGGCTTCAAACCTTACATGGAACACACCACTATGCCACCCCCTTGTGGTCTTATGGCTTTCCCCATATAGTATATTAATCACAATATTCTACAATAAACAATACCTTATTCTTATTATTCTGTTCTTTCTATTGGACTGTTGCCTTCCCCAATTCCAAATACTGAATCCTCATTGGTTCAGTTGCAACAGTGGTAAGTTCACAACCTACCTAAAACAAGAATTCCCCCTAAGAAAGGACAGAGTACGGGCCGTATGGCTAATCCCCATCAAGAGACCTTTTTACCAATCCCCAAGGGAACATCCCCAACAGGTATGTTATTTACAAAGACCAGCTAGTACTTACAAGTGTGTATAATTGGCTCTGTCTTAGGCAGCGTGACGCCAGCGTCATTCCTCCCCAGTTGGACCTTTCACAATGTATGCTCAATCTCCAGCTGGAATACTTTGCAAGTGGAGTCAAAGGAGCCAACATTGTCAGTTGGCTTCAGTCCACCAAGACCTGCCTTTGTATCTGCCAGGTTACCGAGCCCATGTGGGTTGCCACTGTGTCAGGGCACCTCATGGGGCCTGCTGCTGTATGGTTTACCAAATGGACCAGTCAGGAAAGAAAAGTCACATGGGCGGTATTCTGGGACGCTGCAAGATCCCGCTACAGTGAAACCTTCTTGCCTATTGTGGTAAGAGCTCCCTTGTTAGCAATTAAACAGACTGGGTCCATTCCTGAGTACCTTGCTGCCTGGCAACAAGCTCTTGCTGCCGCCCTCAAAGCCATAACTGACGGGAATGCCATGCTCCTAACCTTAATTGTCAATGGGCTCAAGCTACATATCTGTAAGTGGGTCCCTGTGGATTGTTGCACCTCCATAAATGACTGTTACAAGGTCATTGTGGAGGCCAACAATCAGGCTTTGATGGGCTTCCACCGTACTAGTGATGCTCTGCCTCAACCTCGTGCAACACCTGGCAGTGGCCACAACCAAGTGGGTTGCCGCCAGCCCTGCCAGCAGGACAATAGAGTCAAACCCTCCGCAAGGGGGAACTCCAGCTAGCACAAATCAAAGATCAGGGAAAAGCCTGGGGGTTGTAGCTACGAGAGGTTCTACAACCCCACTTGACCCTTCCTCTCAATCCCTGCTTGCAAAGAACCCCTGTGACTACAGTGTACACAAAGTTGAAACCCTTGACATCTTCCAGGTCCACAGTGATGACCCTGTACTTCAAGAAAGCCACTCTTCAAATAGATTCACCCGCTTAGCCTATCCCTTCTGTTTTTATGGAAATACCCACAAACTATTGGTAGATACTGGGGCCAACCACACTATGGTGAACCAGGAATTTTCTGACTCCCAACAATTGGATCAAGTGCCTAGCAGGTTCAAGGCAGTATGAGTAGCTGACTCCTGTAGGATTTCAATTACCAATGAGACAGTACTCTTCTCTGTGAGAATGGGGAACATCCAGATTAAGCTCTCTGGGCCAATCATGGCAGGACTCAGCCACAACATAATTGCTGGCCTCAACTGGCTTTGGTACAACCATTCCTACATTGACTGGGATACCTCTGTCATCACCCTCAATAGAAATGGGGTAGGATTCCAGATTTACCCTGTGGAAATGAGCAAGTTACTCCATGATACTGTGTTTGTCAGAATAACAGAGACAGGCTCATACAATTTCAGGGGGGGGTGAAGAATTGTTGACCAGGGATTGTGGAAAGCTTAATTCATTAGGTGATTATGGAAATTTAACTAAGACCAATCAATTACTCTTCCGGAAATTAATGTCAACTTATCATATATTAAATACATGATTAGTGGACCATGATTCCGTTGCCAAGGAATATTGTGCCACACTGCCACCACCTTAAATAACAGGCGCCAGAGTGCCGCCTTAGTTTACATCAAGCACTGGGACACCAGTACAATTATTTGCAAGCGCCAGAGTGCTGCAATAATTTACATCAAGCGCCAAGGCGCCAGCACAATTAAGCACAAGCGCCAGAGCGCTGCAATAATTAACATCGAGCGCCAAGGCACCAGCTTGGAGAGAAAATAACACCAAGATGCCAGGGTCAATTCAAATGCCCTGTTTGACTCCCTGTTAATAACTATATATGGAAGTGATTGAATATATTAAAAAGAATCACTGATTAATATGCTAGAAGAGGGTGTCCTTGTGCTAGGCATTGCAGGATTACACCCTAAAATAGAAGTTTATCCCTTTTCCTGCCAACTCAACCCAGACTCTACAGTGCGCTGAAATGTCCTAGAAGACATTGCCAGTGACTGGTGATTAGTAATATGAGAATACCCCTATATAAGGCATTGGCAGTAAACGCCAAGGGGCAGAATTTTTATCTACTCATATAGGACCCAATAAAGTTAACTACTACAATCCAAATTAGTCAATGTCTCCTGAATCTTCATATTTGAAGGCACATAGTGAGTGTGTGCCCCTGCCTCCTATTTTTTCTGTTGAATCTGCCAGCGTACACCAATTTTCAACAAGTGGTGCTCACTACAGGGGCACCACACACTCCAACCAACCTTTTTCCTCTGAGTCTGATGCACTTCCTTCTATCCCCAAAGACCTAACTTGATTTGGGAAATATTACTCAGTAATAGAAACCAGTGACGTCAAGAGAGACCAGCCTTTCTGTCAGCAGGAGGATGTGATCAACGTAGAAGACCTACCTGTACTTCCTTCCCGCCAATACACTGGAGTTCCTGTGGTACTGCTGGCCCGCCTTACCCTGGTAAATTGCCAAGACCTGGCATCAGTGGCCTCTGGACTTTTCCTTGGATATCAGCTTAGCCAGGAGCCCTCCAACACTCAGTTGTCCCTCTTTTACCAACACCCAGAGGCTCAACACCTCATGGCTATATTTTGTAGTTATCTGGCAACTGAAGAAGGGAGCCTCAAATGTTTCCCCACCCTCAAGAGGGCAACCAACTACTTGCAAGGATTTGTCCACCCTGCGCTACATCAACTACTGGGAGTACAAGCCTGACATCATTTGGAGCTTTGAGACCTGGTTACGTATACAGAGCGCCAACACCATTACCAGGACTGGCTAGTACAACAGTTGGACTCTGGGTTCAAGGAGATCTGAGCCTACACTCAAGCCAACAAGGAAAACCAATCCACCCTGGCCCGTCAGCTGGAGGACCTCACCCACCAGCTAAATAGCCGCTTGGTCCATATCATAGAATTGACTCTGAAAAATTTTGGGTTGGGGCCCGCCTAGTGCGGGACGTTACCCGCCAGCCATAGCCATTGAACAGTATGTAGCAGGGGCTCACATAGCCAAGAGCAACATGTATGAACTTCTTGCCAAGCATGACACATACCTGGAGCAACAAGGTAGTTGCCTGCGTGACCTGACAAGAAGGTTGCCAACAATACTGACAATATCAACAAAGTGCAACACCTTGCTTGGCAGGAGAATGAGAAGTCCAGTAATATTGCTAATGCTGCCAAGGCCAAGGTTCTGGCACTTTGAGACAACTTCATACAATATGACAACCATATAAAGGAAATCATTTGAGAAGAGGTCTCCCAGCTACGCCAGGAGTTCTCATCCCAATTTGTAAAGGACTCAACCACTGAGGGCCACTGCTGCCCTGAACTTCACCAAGTACAGCAACAAGTAGAGGATATTGCGGCCACAAATAATGAGATGTTCTGGGAAATGAAGCAAGTACGTAACAAAGGAGAGCAGAGTATTGCCTCCCCCAAGGTCAAGCTGGAGGAATTACGAGCTGAACTGAGGAGACATGACAAGTGCTCTGCCTCCCATTGTGCAGCCATAGAAGACTTTCACAAAGGAATGGTCCAGTGTGCTAGGCTTATTGAGCGCCTTTGCTCTTCCCTTCGAAATGCAGAAATAGATATAGCAGATACTTGGGCCAAGTTGTTGGACACCAGATGCCGCTGCACTGGCCAAGACTTGGGAGGACCCAGCCTTGCTACAATGCCTTCTGGGGAAAGCGCCACACTACAGCCCACTTTCAGTGCAGTATACAACAACAGGGTTACCTCATTCTCCTCAGGCTGCTGAAGCCTTCCACGGGTCTTTGCCGTCCCTCCCACGCCTGTTGATACTTCATGAGCCCCCAGGGAGACTGGCCCAGCTGGGAGCTCTTGCACCAACTTCTTTGACCAAAGCCTCTGCAAAGAATCTCTCCCTTGCTGTTGTCCCCAGGATGAAACCCCTACACAATTCAAGCCAATGAACTTGCCAAAGTTTGATCCTAAGGGCAATGTACACACCTTCATCTGTCTTTTTGAGATGTCTATGTATGGGGCCAACAACCAGGACAAGGCCACCACACTACTCAATCAATTGGATGCAGCTAGTACTGATCTAATCATCCTGCATATGCCTGAACATAATTGGTTGTATGCAGCGGCAAAGAATGCACTCTTATACAAATTTGGTAGCATTGCTTGGGTTGCTGAGAGGAAGAATGAGTTATTGATTATTAGTTTCAGAAAAGATGAGACAATTGCTGACTTTGCCAACTGTTTCTATCTTGAGGCGCAGATCCTCACTGGCTCAGGGTTGCTGACTGTGCATGGCGCCCATATAGCTTTACGTGCCGCAGTAAAGCCCTACAAAGCCTTGTACCAAACTCTAATGCCAGCTTTCCAGGACAACTGCACCTTAGACGGCATGTTACGCTGCTTATGCCAGTGTGGTGACACTTTTGGACCCCCCAACACTGGATCAAAGCCCTGCCCAGTCTCCAGCTACCCAGGACGCTCAGAGGCTCTCATCAACAACAAGTCCCTGTCAAAACCTGACATCACTAAGGTAATCTGTCACCATTGCAACCAGAAGAGCTATTACGCCTCCAGTTGCAACTCAAAGACAAGTATACACGTGCTGCCCCCTTGGAACCTGAAGTGCAGGGAAAAGGCAATGTGGAGTAGAGGAGGAGCTCTCTACATCCACACAATCCACAAACTTTCCCCCTGACCTACTCTTTACGCCTGACACCAGGTTCTTGGGGAATGCGCTCCATCAGGTCCTTGTTGATGATGTGCATATGGTACAGATCTGCTCCAAGGTTCAGGCCTCTCAAGAGGCCACTAAGGAAATGTCCAAGCCTTACGCTTGCCAGTTATTAGACAACGCGCCTGATACAGAACCTCAACACTCAGGTGATACCACCCCTTTTAGGGGTGTCAATGTGGCCCTCCCCATGGAGACAATGAAATGTCACTACCCCAAACTATGTGACAGTATTGTCAAATTCCTCTCCACTGCCAACAATTTAGACATTCACTTAGTAAACAATCTTGGTTCTTCTTATTCTGAGTGCACTTACGTTGATATTTTTATGAATAAACTCAAAGTACAAGCTATCATTGACACTGGGGCCCCTATAAATATAGTGTCCTCCAAGTTAGTACGGCAAATGGGGCTTGCTCCAGATATTGATCACAAGAAATCATATGGTACAGCTGGACTAGACTGTACCATCACCCAAGGAGCGTACAGCGCACTCCCCTTACGCTTTGGCTCTCTGGTGGTCTCTGCCCCTGCTATAGTGCTACCCAATGAGAACTATGATATCTTGATTGGAACCTTGTTCATGCAACAGTATGGAGTAAAGACTGACCTTGAGAATAATGTCCTTGAAATATTGGGGCAGGTAATTCTGCTGTATTACAACCAAACAAACCCAGAGATGGGTAGCCAAACCACTCCCTATGTTAACCTTGCATATTGCAATGATGTTGTCCCAGTCAAGTATTGTAAATTGGGGTGTTGGGTTAAACATTTGCCCACTCAAGTTGAAGAATATAAGGGTCTGCCATTGCGCGCCAACTCTTCTTACACTATTCTGGCTGGACATCAGGTGCTAATGGATATCAGATTAGATTTACAAATTCCTCAAGGGCTTTACAGAGAAATAGAAACCCCCCAGAATTGCTCTAGGCTAGAACCCTTGGTTGCGCCTGGCATTGTACTACCTAATCATGGGCCCATAAAGGTGTTACTTGCCAACCTCAATCACTCTCCTGTTGAGGTAAAACGCCATCAAGTGGTGGCGTACTTGCATCTATTACTGGTAGAAGAGGTGATGGAGATACACAATTTTGGCACTCTGAATGAGTTTGGCTTTCCTTCAGAAGAAGTAATACCACCTGCTGTATGCATCATCATCCCACAAGAGTAACTACAAGGACTCACTGTTGCCCAACAGGACACAGCCCTTGCCCTGTTTGAGAAATACAAGGAGATATTTGCCAAGGATGACTTTGATCTTGGGTGTGCACGTAGCACACTCCACAACATTGACACAGGCAAGGAACGCCCTATCTTCCTTTGTCCCATATGACGTTCTTGTGCCTCTGACGCTGCTGTAGATGAGAAAATAGAGAAGCTGGTCCAATTAGGTCTACTTGTCCCATCCAAGAGCCCTTGGTTGTCCCCAGTACTCATAGTCAAGAAGAAAGATGGGAGCAACCGTGTTGTCATTGACTATTGCAAGCTCAATAACATCACTAAGAAGGACTCCTATCCTCTCCCATGTATTGATGATGCGCTTGACCACCTGGGAGGTGCTAAGTTCTTCTCTGCAATGGATCTAATCTCTGGATATTGGCAGATTGAATTACCTCCCAAGGAGCAAGAAAAATGTGCCATCATCACTAGTCAAGGTCTTTTTCAACCTACCCAAATGCCACAAGGACTGTGCAATGCACCTGCCACATTCCAACATGCCATGGATGATATGCTTCATGATCTCAAGCTGAGCTGTGTTTTAGTCTATCTGGACAACATCAATGTCTTTTCACGGACATGCTCTGATCACCTTCAACACCTTGAGGAGGTTTTTTGGCGCCTAGTGGCTGCTAACCTTAAGGTCAAACCCAGGAAGTGGGACTTATTTAAGGACCAGCTTGAATACTTTGGCTTTGTGGTCAACACTGAAGGATTACGGCCCCAGCCTGCCAAAGTTGAGGCCATAGAGAAAATGAAGGTGCCATCCAAAAAACAAGATGTCCAGGTGCTTCTGGGCATGGTTGGTTATTATTGATGCTTTGTCAAAGACTTTGCAAGGGAGGGAGAGGACCTCTTCCATTTGCTGAAGAGTGATGTGCAATTTGAATGGACCCCAGCCTGTCAACAAGCCTTTGACACCCTACGCTTGAGTCTCATGAACAAACCAATCCTGCAATACCCAGACTTCAGCTGTGAATTCATTTTCTAAACAGATGTGTCAGGAAACCCTTTCCTGACTCACTGTTATTTATGGATACCTTGTTAATGGAGGTCAACATTAAGAAACAAAAAAACAACATTGTTAACACTCTTGAGCCTTTCAGGCCTTTCCAGACCAAGAATTGAACCCAGGACTCTAATCAGGAAGATAACGTTAGTACAAAACCAGCCAATTCATTTAAATTACCTATTTATTATACGCCAATTCAATTGGATTTCAAATTCAAAAAACATTTTGAAAGCAAAAAGGTTAATAATACAAAGTTTAACATCACTTACCGCTCCTTCTTTGATTGGCTGGTTTGAGCCAGACCCACAATTTTGGACCCACTCCTTATACTTTTGGACCAGGCTCCGTATATCAAGATGATTGATCTTCTGGGTCTACACCGCTTAATTGGACTGATTATCATAAGATCTTTTTGGCTTTCACTGATACACCAAAATTCTATGTCAATTATTGAGAAGCAATGCATCCACCAATTGAAACAGGTAATCTTTATGTGATATACACATGAAAAATCCTCTTTCATTTCCCCAAGGATCCACTCAAATATTTCAGCCTTGATTATAAGGCTATATAAGTTCCCATTTCTTATTCATTTCAATTTTTTCCAACAATAAAGAATATTTCTTATCCTATCTTGCCACACCTATTTCTTAGTAACATCATTTGAAATCATGAAGAGAATTTATTTCCTGCTATGGTTTCTAGTCTCCCTTTTACAACAATTTAAGGTCTTGAGAATCCCACCCCCACTATTGACTGGCAAAACTCTTCTCCCAATGATTCCCACCAGAAGGAGTCCTTGGCCAATGGGTGGTTCAAATATCCCTCTGGTCATTGGGGAAGAAAGTTCCATTATGGCCGTCATTCTACTCCTCCATCTGTTGAACCCTCATTGGTACAGCCTCACACTTCCTTCTATCTTTTGACGTACATGGTAGGATATTACCTTTTGGGGCGTTTCAGCTCCCTGATGGGAAGGTTTGCATACTTGGGTCACTTAGGCCATCTTGCCATGGTCACTGTGCCTATTGGTTCCGCCATTGCAGGGCTTAATTTAGGGGCCTTGGCTCACCAAATTGGGGGCTTGTTCCCCTTAAAGTGGGTCCCTGACTGGATGCCTCACTGACTGCTGTGGGTGGTGTGCTTTCCCAGGTGGATTCCAATGGGGAAGAACACCCTGTAGCCTACTGCAGCAGAACTCTGAACGTCCATGAGCGTAACTAAACTGTGACTGGATGGGAGTGCCTGGCAGTGATATACTCATACAAACAATTTTGCGTATATCTACATGGTGTTCACTTCAAAGTAATAACAGACCATGCATCATTACTCTGGCTCCAGAACTTGAAAGAACCTGAAGGGCGCCTAGCACAATGGGGGCTAAAGCTTCAGGCCTACAACTTTGAAATATCATACAGAGCAGCAGTCAAGCACCAGAATGCAGATGAGTTGTCCTGACTACCAGCGGTAGCCCACCTAGCTGATGTCTCGGACCTACTATATGATAAAATGTTGGCAGGCAACTACCAAGATGAGCCTATAGAAGTCCAGCGCACACTAAACAGACTCCTGGAAGACAATGAGATTAATAATGGGTTTATACTGAAACACACCTTAGAAGAAATAAGAAAAATGCCCACACCATCAGAACAGGCTGATCTAATAGTTTGTCCTCATAAGGCAATAGGGCATGGCGCCTTCTGGAAGACACTTTCACAACTAAAAATCACATACTTCTGGGAAGCCATGGCCTTTGACGTACAAGAAACGTTGAGCTGCTGCAAAGAATGCCAAGGGGAAAAGCCGTTCAAAAAGTCAACATCCTACCACTTAGCTTGGCCTAACTTTGCTTGACACACCGTCTCAATTGATGTTGTAGGAGCCTTGCCAGTCAGCAACTATTGCACTAAAACCATTATTGTTGCAATAGACCACTTGATCAAATGGTTGGAAGCAAAAGCAGTGCGCAACTTAGGTGCTAACACTACTGCAAAATTCCTACTTTAAAAGATCATGTTACATCATGGTTGCCCCCAAGTTATCCTAACTGACAATGGCACCAACTTTACTTCCCATGTGATGACCAAGCTTAATGAACTTATGGGAATCTAAGGAGTATTTTCAACACCCTACCACCCTGATTCAAATGGAATGGTAGAGAGAGTTAATGGGACCTTAGCAGGCATCTTGAGGAAATTGGCTGCTAACTGCCCCGCTGAGTGGAACACGTTCCTGCTGCCAGCTATCTTTGTCTACAATATTGCCACTCACTCCTCTACAGGGAAATTGCCATTTTAACTCCTACATGGCAGGCACCCTGTGTTACCCCCCATTCTTTACTCCTGCATTGGGGAAGAAGACAACCAGTCACCCCATGTGTATCAGCAAAGGCTTTCCCGCACATTAATTCAATTACAGTCAGAAGCCTATTCAAATGAATTTTCCAAGAAGATAATGAGTCAGGAAAAAGATAATGTTTGCCGGGCCCCTATCCAAGAGTTCCAAGTAGGCAACTGGGTGCTCTTCCATAACATATATGGATTTGGCAGAGTGCACAAACTGGCCACCCTATGGATAGGCCCATTTGAAATCATCTCCTGGACGTCCACAGATGCCTATACTATTAAAGAGGTTAAGGACAGACAGATGATTAACTGGGTATACGCAAAGTTCCTGAGGAAGTTTGTAAAGGATCCCCATTCCAAAGAATAAAATGATGCAAATACAAGAACTAAGTATATGGGAGAGTAAAAGAGAGGAACCAAGACAAACAAAACAAGAAACAAAAAGAATAAATTATAACTTTAAATAAAAAATAATGAAGCAATTCTTTATTGCTAGACTATTCAGGGGAACAATGCTTAGAGCCAGAAGAATGAGACCCACTGCCTGGAGGCCCGTTTGAGGTGCCTGCAGAAGGGACGCCGCCTGCGGGAAGACAGGGGATGAAACAACAACTGTGAGAAGAACAAGGGAGCTTTGATGCTGAAAGGGGAACCAGAGGAGCTACCAACTTGTATTCATCATTGTTCATTTGGTTACGGACAAAGACAAGAGCCACCAACATTTGGCACCACACCAATTGGGAATTGCGGGACATACTGGTCCAACCGCACAGAGGCAAGCAAAAATTACTCTTGTTAACTAGACGTCCCCACCCACCACAAGCAGAGAAGGCAGAGCCTATAGTTAGACAGTCAAGCAGCACATCCTCCATATAGGAGTAACATGCTGGTAAGGATCCCGTTGACTGATAAGCTAGCCTGCAGAAGTGTTCAAGGCAACGCCCTGCAAAACTCACAGCGCCGGAAGAACACATCTTGGAAAGATACCACATGAAGTGGGCAACAGACACAGCCAAGGGAAGATACACCTGGGGATTTTTGTCCTTCACTGCCTTCACAAACAAATGCAAGGCCAAGGAGAAGCAACAGGGTGCATTAGCCTGAAGGTCAAGCCCAAGAGTACAGGTAAGCTCAGGATCAGCAGATTGCTCCATGCTCAGATGCAAGCAACCTCACAAACATATTGATTACGCTGGGTGATGGTATAGACATGCTGCAAAGAAAATCCACTGGTATCTTTGGTTGTGACGTGCAGACAGAGGTCAACCTCCTCAATTAGCCGCTCCACGTTGTAGCTACTGTAGTAACAAGCGCCCAAGCAGATTGGCGTCACAGTGTTGTCCTCGGCAAACAATGCTTGGAAATATACATATAACTTCTCTTCATGGTGGCTTACCCCAAATCAATTGATGATGGCAGGGTAGGAAGAGGGCAGCTCTTTGGAGTTGCAACAAGCACAAAGTAACGCAGAAGGCGTTGCAAGCGGGGAGGAAGCTGTTTCAAGGATTATATTGTTAGATCAATCCTGTAAATCCTTGAAGCCAAGGCAAGGAAGTCAGATCAAGGGCGCTTCAGTCTCCGCAAAAATAGAGTCTATCTCCCCTTCCCCTTCAACATGTGTGTCTGCGCCGCGCTCTGACCCCGCCACTGTGGTATCGCAGTCCTGGACCCTCAACTGACGACTGCTAATGGGAAGTAGCTGGTTCAGGAAACGGACCCAAGAAGAGCGCAGCATTTGCATAAATGCCTTACAATTGTCATCTGTCATACCAGCCATGAGGTCTTGGTAGACTTGACACAAGGATGATTGGTTATTATTGGGGGCGCTCATGAGGAAAAGAATGAAGGATAGCCCTGGTCAAGTGGGGGGATATGTGAAAAATTGTTGACCAGGGATTGTGAAAAGCTTAATTCATTAGGTGGTAATATAAATTTAACTAGGGCCAATCAATTACTCTTCCAGAAATTAGTGTCAACTTATCATATATTAGATATATGATTAGTGGACCATGACGTTGTTGCCAAGGAATATTGTGCCACGCCGCCGCCACCTTAAATAACAGGCGCCACAGCACTGGGATTAAATATTCTTGGCGCCAGAGCGCTGCATTAGTTTACATCAAGCATCAGGACACCAGTACAATTATTTGCAAGCGCCAGAGCACCACAATAATTTACATCAAGCGCCAAGGCGCCAGCACAATTAATTACAAGCGCCAGAGCGCCTCAATAATTAGCATCAAGCGCTGAGGCGCCAGCTTGGAGAGAAAATAACGCCAAAACGCCAGGGTTAATTCAAATGCCCTGTTTGACTCCCTGTTAATAGCTATATATGGAAGTGATTGAATATCTTAAAAAGAATCACTGATTAATGTGCTAGCAGAGGGTGTCCTTGTGCTAGGCTTTGCAGGATTGCACCCTAAAATAGAAGGTTATCCCTTTTTCTGCCAACCCAACCCAGACTCTACAGTGCGCTGGAATGTCCTAGAAGACATTTCCAGTGACTGGTGATTAGTAATATGAGAATAATCCTATATAAGGCATTGGCAGTAAACGCCAAGGGGCAGAATTTTTACCTACTCATAAAGGACCTAATAAAGTTAACTACTATAATCCAAATTGATCAATGTCTTCTGAATCTTCACATCTGAAGGGTCATAGTGAGTGGTGCCCCTGCCTCCTATTTCTTCTGTTGAATCTGCTGGTGTACGCTAATTTAAAACAGGGAGAAACTAGACTTCAACCAGTGTTCAGTTGAGGTTATCTGCGCAGAACCACCTGTGGCCCTTATCTTGACCACTTCACCCCCACCAGCTCTTGCTGCACTCCTCAAGGAGTACAAGGACTTCTTCAGAAAAACACTGGACCAACTATCTCCCCCTTGGGAGATCCAGCACACTGTACAACTCCAAGGGTTGCTACCTAAGGCATGCCCCTTATATTGTCTTACACCAAAGGAAGATGAGACCCTCTGCCAGCACCTCACGGACGCGCTTGACAAGGGCTTCATTTGCCCCTTGCTCTCTCCATACGGGGCAGCTGTCTTCTTTGTAGCCAAGAAGGACAATTCCCTTTGCCTGGTCACAGACTATTGCGCCTTAAATGAGGTTACTGTTAAGAATAAGTACTCCCTGCCGTTGATTGACAACCTGTTTGACACACTTGCAGGTGTGAAGGTCTTTAGCAAGATTGATATCACTGCAGGGTACAACCAGGTCCACATTGCACCAGGAGATGAGGCAAAAACTGCCTTTCACACACACTACAGTCCATTTGAGTGTTGAGTCATGAACTTTGGAATGACCAATGCTCCTTCCACCTCTGCCATGTTGATGAACAAAGAATTTGAGGAACTGATTGGAAAATGTGTGGTTGTGTACCTTGACAACATTATTGTCTTCAGTCAAGATCAAACCACACACCTCTAACACCTCTGTGCTATCCTCAACACCCTTCAGAAAAATCAGCTGTCAAAACAGCAGGCTCAACCTGCCAGCAAGGTTCCAAAAAAGCGGGTTTGTGACCCGCAATCTGATTAATAGGCCACTCAAGCCAGACTAGGAAGCCAGCTCAAATTTTCAAATCCAACAACCTGAACAGATGATGATCCTTTATGGTGGATACCTTGTTTTGGCGCTTTACTCATTACCAGGATCAAGCCACCCCCTTCACCATCCAGCCGTGTGATCAACACAATCATGTTCCTGTTATCCTTGATTCACAATGACTATATAATCACTATCTATCAATAAAGATTATTATTGTTGAGGGTCTGGATGTATAAGTATTACAACTATTGCCATTACACCTAACATCCAGTCATCACCCAATTTGGTGCATTTCCAATATACCATTTGACATACCAGAAATGGCAACAAACTAATATCACATGACTGTCCAGGTATCCAGTGACTCAAACCCATCCAGCACATGACCAACCCCTGGGTTTGATCCAACTAAAATCCCCGCCACAGCTAAAGCTATATAATTCTAAAGTATTATCCAATAAAATATACTTCTTCTCTTCCTACTTTTATATTCAAAGCTTAACCAAAAAGTCGCTCCTTATCACTGGTAGCACTACAGGTTTTGACCACGCCAATGAAAGAGAAAATGACTGAACAGAACCCGCCCACCTTTGCCCACATACTCAACCAGGCCACATCCCAGGATACCTGGAAAATGTACTTCTGCACCCACAACATCAATGAAGATATTCCTAGTGGATGCACTGTATTCAAAGGTCTGGTCATGCCCAAAGCATGCGCCAAGATAATTCAATACAGTTGCTCTCTACAACCACAAACAAACGCACAACCACCTATCACAGGTGAAGTTACCAACAATAAGTACATTGGTATTGACAAGTTCTTTGGTAAAAACAAAGAAAACATCATCAACTATCTATACCACATAACCACCAAACTCTGCGCCAGCTGCATCCCCCACAAAAAATGGGTCCAGGAAGCCAGCAAGCGCCTATACAAGGCCGCAGCTAACTGGTTTGCCACCTGGGTTGGCTCAAGAACCAACAACCAGCTTGACAACTGAAAAGAGTTCAAAGCCAACATTACCCACAGTTTCTGTGTCACTGAATCTCTCCAAGACATTGTAATACAGCTCAGTGATCTTCCTCAGAAGACCACTATTGCAGCTTACGCCAACAAATTTGAGAAATATGTTGCAAGATCCAAAACCCAGCACAAGCTGACAACGTACACACCAGAGCATCATTCATTAATAGAATGAAACCCTCTGTTGCTGCCCTCATGCGCCCAGAAGCAAATACCTCCATGCCTGCACTTATTGCTGAAGCCAAGCACGCTGAAAAACGCGCCAACATGAAATATTCTGCACACAACGGCAACCGCTCCTCAAGCAGCAATGGAAGAGAAAAAGCAAATTACAATAAATGCTAAAATACCAACTATAACAACAGCAACTCCAATAGTAACAATGTCAATTGTAGCCAAAGCGCAAACCGCTCTTGTCCCAAGAAAGAGGACACCGCCAAAGTTAACAACGCTGAAGTAGCAACCCGCTAAAAATCTGACCCCCAAATTCTCTGACCTTGAAGGTCTTAAAGCAGAGGAACAGGGAAAAGAGGAGGGGGAACATGCTTAAGTGCCCCTGTCTCCCCCCAACTTGATAAGAAGAAGTACCAAGGAACAAAATTTTCTGCTTGAATCCCATGTGTCCCACAATCCTCTATTTTTATGAGCGTAAAAATTAAAGATTGCTCACAACTTCTTATCTATTCATGCACTTACAAATCTCATACACATAAAATTTTATTTGACTCTGGTGCACAACACACTATGATTAGCAAGCCCTTTGTAAACAAGTACAAGATACCAGTTGTCAAATCCAACTTCAAGTACGCCAAAATGGCAGACAAATCAAAAGTTCTACTCAAAGGCTAAACAACTCCCTTCAGAATTGACCTCCAAGGCATACAAACGTCCATCAAAGGACTTGTCATGAACAACATAAACTACAAAATTGTAGCAGACATGGACTGGTTCACCTGAGTGAATTCCAGCGTATGTTGGAAAACAAAAACCGTGGCCATCAAACACAATGGAGTCAATTTCAACATCCTCAAAGAACCCAACAACCTCATTATAAGAGACACAGTATTTGTCCAAGTCATAAACCAAGATGACTCTGAACATTTAAACAAAGACAGTACCCTCCACATAATGAGATACTCCAAATTTAATAACATACAAACACAAAAGATCCAATGCCCAGAACTTGCGGCACTCCTAAATGAATACGCTCATGTATTCAAGGAAGAACTCACAGAGTTACCCCCCAAACAAGATGTCAAACACATTAATTGGCTTATGTAAAGCCATGCCTAAAACTGCACCCCTCTACAGACTCTCCCCCATGAAGACCCAAACACTTAAAGCCCACATTGAGGACAATCTAGCCAAAGGATTCATTTGTCCGTCTGAATCCCTGTGGGGGGCAGCAGTGTTCTTTGTAAAGACGAAAGAAGGATCCCTTTGCTTAGTTACTGACTACAGAGCACTAAACACAAGTACAGGAAAAAAATAAATACCCACTTCCCCTCATAGAAGACCTATTTGCAAGGCTCTCCAGAGCAAAAATCTTCTCAAAAATTGACCTCACATCTGGCTATAACCAAGTTGAAGTTAAAGAGAAAGACATACCAAAGACTGCGTTCTGCATGCAATTTGGGTTATTTGAATGTAAAGTAATGAATTTTGGGATGACAAATGCCCCAGCAACATTCATCACCATGATAAACCAGGCACTAAACAGACTCTTGAACACATTATGTTACCTCAACATCATCATCATATTTTCAAAAACAAAAGAGGAACACCTCACACATGTCTGCAAAACACTCAATCAACTTGCAAAGCACAAACTATACGCTAAGCCTAGTAAGTGCCAATTTATGGGGGAAAAACTCTTGTTCTTGGGCCACATTGTCTCTGAAAGTGGCATCAAAGCAGACCCAGATAAAATAAAAGCCATAAATAACATGCAACACCCCACCTCCATGAAAAAAGTAAGATGCTTTCTCAGTATGGTAGCTTACCTAAGGAAATACGTCAAAGACTGCAGAAAACTAACCACACCAATCAATGACCTAACCAAAGGTAATGCCAAAAAGAAATTCATCTGGACTCCAGAATGTGACAAGAATTTCCCTTTATTAAAACAAGCTCTGATCAAAGCACCAATCTTGCAATACCCTAACAATAACGGGTGCTACAAGCTCCAGTCAGATGCCAGCAACATCGCCATTCGCACAGTCCTGTGCATCCACCAGCCAGGGCAGCAAGATTTTCTGCCAGTATGTTTAAAAAGCAGAAAACTAGCTAATACTGAGCAGAGATACCCAATACACGACAAGGAATTGCTAGCAATATACCACACATGCAAGAAATGGAGATGTTATCTGGAAGGACATTTAAACATCTGAGTACTAACTGACCATAAATCCTTAATCTATTTCAAAGCTCAGAATGCACTTGCACGGCAACAAGCCAAATGGATGTCCTTGCCGGAACAGCTTAACCTGGACATCCAGTACAAAAAAGGGGCAGAGCTGGTTACGGCTGATGCTCTCTCTAGACTATGTCAGCCTAGAGAGGATCACCCTGACCACCTGGACCCTGACTGGCCAAACCTGTACAACACTGAGTACAAGACAAAAGGAAAGGATCCCTCCACACATCAACTAACCCATGATACGCTAGTAAGGAATGAAAAATATTTCCACATATCAAATGGCACTGTATAGCAAATCATCAAGGATAAACACATCCTATACATTCCACTCACACAAAGAGTTGACACTATACTAAGACATCACCGTCTTCTAGGACACACAAAGGCTAACAAACTATATCTCACATTAAAAGAGATAGTATGGTGGCCCAACCTGAAGCAAGACATAATCAATTTTCTAAAGAAGTGCACAGTGTGTGAAAAATACACCAGCACCAAGGCGCCACAGCCAACAGTCAACCTAGTACCTGACCTCAAAACATTTAAGGTTTGGGGACTGGACGTAGCGGGACCCTTCCCAGAAACCAAAACATATCAACATTTCCTAATTATAGCCATCAACTTTGCCACATGTTGGCCCATCTGCTGGGCAACAAAAGATCACAAGGCAGAAACAATAAATCAATTCATCAATAAAGCAATCATAGCAGACTATGGCACTCCAGACTACATCATAACAGATGGAGCAAAAGAGCTAACAGGCCACGTAGTAAACATCAATCTAAAAACAAAAAAATCAAACATTCCACAACCTCGCCCTACAGGCCACAGGCCAACAGCAGAGTTGAACACCTGAATGGCAGCCTTATCAGAACCCTGGAAAAAATAATGGATGGTAAAGCCAAAGACACATGACCACTCTATGTGAAACATGCATTACTAGTATCCTGGGCTTGTACCAATCAAGGGACAGGCTAATCACTGTTTGAACTAACATGCAGGTAAAAGCCAGAAATAGTCACCCACAATAATCAACAATATGTGAAGATCCCCCCAGGGAAACTCCCACAGTAGAACAGAAACCAGCTCTACAACACATACGCCTCAAAGCCAAACTGGCATAAATAAAGAGACTCAAAAATCAAAAGGTAACCTCAACAGAGGACCCACTCCCCATCAACTCCCCTGTCTGGGTTCTAGCTGGGAACAGAAAGAAGCTAGACTCAGTACACAAAGAACCAGGAAGAATCATCAGATACCAACCAGACAGGAACACCTACCTGGTTAAGTTCCAGGGTGCCAAAGAGCCCATCACCAAAAAGTATCACAGATCTCGCCTCTGTCCTAGCAAAGGAGAACACTTGACCCAGTTGGTGCCCACTAGTAAACAACTCCAGTAACATCAGGCGGCAGCCGTCAAGACAAAGCCCCCTCCTGATGTACCCAAATAACCCCTTAAGGGGTGGTGTCAAGGGTCTGGATGTACAAGTATTCCGGCTATTGCCATCATACCTAACATCCAGTCATCACCCGATTTGGTGCCTTTCCAATATACCATTTGACATACCAGAAATGGCAACAAACCAATATCACATGACTGTCCAGGTATCCAGTGACTTGAACCCATCCAGCACATGACCAACCCCTGGGTTTGATCCAACTAAAATTCCCACCACAGCTAAAGCTATATAAGTCTGAAGTATTATCCAATAAAATATACTTCTTCTCTTCCTACTTTTATATTCAAAGCTTCCCCAAAAAGGCGCTCCTTATCATTATCTAGCTTCTAAATATTTCTCGTCTTGTAACTCTGCTAAAACAGCACAGTTAGAGCACAGCTAAAAGTTAAACCCTCCAAATGCAAGTTCCTCAAGTCAGAGTTGCTTTTCCTTAGGCACATCATCTCTGCCCAAGGAATAAAGCCTGGCCCTGCCAGGATCAAGGCAATCACCAGCATGCTGCCTCCCACTGATGTGAGCCAGGTATGTACCTTCTTAAGCATGGTTGCCTACATTTGCAAGTTTATTCCCAATTGTGGGGAAATAATTGCACCTCTCACTGAACTTCTAAACACTAAGCAGCGCTTTCACTAGACCCCTGCCAGAGATCAAGCCTTTGAGACGTTGAAGCAGGGACTTATAACAGCACCTGTACTGCAGTTCCCCAACCAAAACTGCCAGTACAAACTCAATACTGACGCCTCTGACGGGGCCATAGGGGGCGTGCTACGGGTAGAAACTGACAATGGTGTCTTCTTCCCCGTGGCATATGAGTCTAGGAAGCTTACTGACTCAGAACAATGTTACCCCATTCATGATAAAGAATTAGTGGCAATTGTGCACTGCGTCAAGAAGTGGCACTGTTACCTGGAAGGGGCCACCTTTCCACCCCACGTCCTGACAGACCACAAGTCACTCCAGTCTTCAACACACAGTCACACTTGACACGCCGCCAAGAAGGCTGGGTCAAGCGCCTATCCCCCTACCAGCTGCGCATTGAGTACAAGCCTGGGAAGGGACTTGTCACAGCTGGCGCCCTCTCACGCCTCTACGTAGCATCCATCACCAGGGATGACGGCTTGGACCCAGATTGGCCAATGCTGTACCTCTGCCCTGAAGCAACTTGTTACAAAGGCCTTAACTTAGTAACCATCTCCAAGCTGAAGGACAACAAAAGTCAGTTCACCACAGATGCTGAAAATGTCTGCTGCCAGCAGAAACAGGTGAGAAGACGCCTTACATCCCCACCACACAACGAGGTGACACCCTACTGCATTAACACCAAGCTCTGGGTCACATCAGAGGATGTAACCTCTTTGAGATCATGAAACAAAAGATTTGGTGGCCGCGTATGCGTCAAGACATCTTGGATCTCCTCAAAACATGTGTGCTATGCAAAAAGAATACATCTAAACCTGCACCCCCAAAGTCTGTCTTGTCCATCAAAGCAATGGAACTGTAAAGCTCTGTGGCCCACCTTTGGCCCTGGATCGGGATGTATTTCCCAGACTGTCAAAAAAAGTGGCCCGCGTGCAGGCAAAATACCTCCAAAACCTGGAGGACTTGGCCCACACAGTGGATGAACGCTTTGTGTTTGCCTCCCTGGCCAAAGTTCACATCTTTCCTTTGGAGTCCCCTCCAACCGCAGAGGAGACATTAATTCAGCTAGATTGCTTGCTGTCCTGGTGTCGCCCGGTCCTAAGACAACTAGCAGACCAACAGAAAAATGCGGGTCACATGAAGCCTGGAAGGCTTATTCTGCGGCCCAGGGAAATTGGGTATCAAATCCCGTAATTGGTGGTGTCCCAGGTAACCAATTCCTCTGGCCTGGAAGTCCCTTGGCCTGAAATAATTGGGTTCCAAAGCCCTCCAGCAGAGATGCCAGAGGAAGGCATTAGAGGAAATGCGCACCCTGAGTCCTTGGAAGGCTCCTAGTCAATTGGGGGATTGAGTCCTACATCTGGGCCCGCTGCCCCTATTTTTCTTGGTCACAAACCAGGGGAAGATTGGCCAGTGGCCTTTAATGGGCTCCCCTTTAGATTGCACTCTGATAGCCCCTTTCAAACCCCCAGTCCTATCATCCTCCTCTGCATAAAATGGAAGCATGGGCCATCAGGTCCCTTGCTTACCAATCCCAATTTTTGAATAAACTCCTGACTTTGCAAATCTTTTGTTTTTTGAGTTTGTTTAATAATAAAGATAATCGTCTCAACTCCTGCTGCTATCCCCGCCTTCCGCTTTTTCCTGGCCCGCCTGCCTGATTGTCTGATCACCCATAGTTTTATTGAGAATTTTTCCAAGGAGATCTAAATTGGCCCATTCCTTGTTATTTACCCCGTGTACTTGGTCTGTCCACCCGGAAGTTCTAGTAGAAAAGCACCCCACTGATACCATGTTGTCCCCTTAATACAAGGCAACTTTGTAGATATTGGTGCCTATTTCCCTATTGCTCTGGTCCTCAACCCTATCTTTTGGAGCAAACTTTCCTTGATTTCTCAATCTCCTGGGTTTGCTCCTGGTCTGCTTGTTAATGTAATTGAACATCCCACCCAGGTTCTCATCAACTTAGCATCCTATAGCTTATTTCCTTGGTTGTCTTCTTATCTTGAGAAATTGTTGCCCCCTTAGAATCCGGTATTACTGAAACTCCCTTTTCTGACTTAAACAATCCTTCCCCGCAGCAGTCTCAGCTTCCTTCCTACCTCCCTTTCACAAAATTCACGTGTTAGATCCAGATGTCCCTTCCACCCGGGATCACTCTCTGTGGTTGCTTTCTGGGGCCTTGGTCATGGCCTTGGATGCATAATTTTCTCTCCTTTCACATCTGGTCTCTTTTGGGAGGCCCCTTTGAGCGGCTATCCCAGTCTTGCACTGGATGGCATCCTGATGGTTGGTCTCACCAGGATGGGAGCCAGACTTTGAAAGTCTAGCCCCCTCTCTTACAGGAACCCTTCAAACAGTGTCCTTTGACATTGTGGGGCTCCTCCCTGAAGACAGGCTAAGAAAGAAGTGCATCATAACTGCCATTGACTACTTCACCCGTTGGCCAGTGGCCTGGGCGACAACTAACCTCACCGCTACCACCATCACCTGCTTCATTGGCAAGGAAATTGTGGCCCGCTTTGAGCGGCCCAAACACCTCATCACAGATGGTGGCCCTGAACTGGTTGGGCATGTCATGAAGGCGTACTGCGCCAAGAATGCACTCCAACAGGTAGTCACGGCCCCATGCCATCCCCAAGCCAATGGAGGTGTAGAGCAATTAAATGGCTCACTGGTTCAATCAATTGCCAAGCTCTCCCAGGAGCACCCCAATCCCGCATGGACTGAACACCTGCCTAATGCTCTACTTATTTTACAAGCAAGGATTAAAAGAGGCACCAGGTTCAGCCCCAGCGTCCTAGCCTTTAGGACGCCCGACAGTTTGACCAGGGTTGAACAAGGGAAGTTACACTCTACAGTTCCCGGAAAACCTCTTGTGTTGACAACTCCATCCCTGAACTAATGGTGTGCCAAGGCCTGAGATGTCATGGCCATAGTTTTCCTGGGTGTGGCTCAGCCAAAGCGCCGCCACCTGGGGAAACCCAACCCGAAGCCCCGCCCGCTTGCGGCAATTGTAGATTTAAATCTAACAATCGATTGCAAGTGGGTGGTGGCACGGGAAATTGGGTCTGAGTGGGGCGTGGATGCCACACACCCAATTTTCCCTTCTCTGACCTGCTGGTCAACAAATCCTGACCTCAAAAAGGTCAGGTAACAGCTTAAAGAACCACTATTGGTGGTATCTGTAAGCTGTCTAAATATTGTATTCAAGGAGGCCACCTCATCAAGATGTACCCAAAGGCTTTAAGTAACAATTGTCCCCACCAAACTACCTTAGTAGTTTGATATTTTACTCTCAATAAATATATTGCCTCAATGATTCACTTATTTCAATATTATCCAATCAGATTTGTAATAACCAGACTACTAGATTCTGCTTTCTCACCTCTGCAATTTCCTGGTAATCTTCCAGCTCCTGCTGAAATGATTCCTGAAACCCGCGAAATTGAATGTGAGCCTATCTATGCTGCTGATTCCTTGACATTGAGCCAAATGAAGGTCTTCCTGATGTACCTGTGCATAATCTTCTGCTGCACCTTTCCTTATTCACTCTTCAAGGGTTATCATTTACAAGTAAACACACATCATCTCCTCCTAATTGGTAATGTCATCCTAATTTGGGTGTACATTCCCCATTTGATCAATTACGATGAGCTCTCTCTCTACTTTACCCTGACATGAGAGATTGAACACAAACAAATTGAAAGAGGGACAAAGCACCTTGAGGCAAGGTACGCCATGGGGGACCCCTTCTACACCCTCAACCCCAATTCAGCCAAGTTAGAACCCAACCACCTTGGGCCCTTCAAGATAGCTGCGGTCTATGACAATCACACCTATCAACTTGAAGATACCCAAGGGAATACCAAGAAACTCCACCATGATTGCTTGCGCTTCTGCCGCACCATCCCCACACAAAGGTTGTTTGTGCGGACCTTCCCAGATCTTCCGCAGACTCTGATCCTGGTGTCTGGCGACGAACAGGGGGCAAGGGGGGTGTTGCAACCAAGTTTCCAGACTCCCCCGCTAATGTATCTTACGATACACAGGGGGCGCTTGATGAGTCACCCCTTGACGTGTCTAACGACATGAGTCAATCGGATGGCAATGTTGAATGACGGGCACTTCTTCCTAATTAGGAGCACTACCAATTTGACCTGCTGATCCCCGCACAAGTTATTCCTTGGCTTCAAACCTTACATGGAACTTCTCACTATGCCACCCCCTTATGGTCTTGTGGCTTTCCCTATATAGTATATTAAGCACAACATTCTACAATAAATGATACCTTATTCTTATCATTCTGTCCTTTCTATTGGACTGTTGCCTTCCCCAATTCCAAATACTGAATCCTCATTGGTTCAGTTGCAACAATTGTGTTATGGTTTGCCTTGCTATTTGGGTTTAAATAGATGATATTTCCAAAGTGTAGTGAAAACTCAATCTTCGGTCATTTCGGCGGGTATAGGGGGTGTGTAGGAGGGTTGGTCGTTATTTTGGACTTTATTTCACCCCGGTATTGCCGCTCCAGCTTGGTTTTCTGGGCGAGGGGGAGTGCTTCGGGTAAACCTTTTTCCGGCTCTCGGGTCTTTTTTGGGGTTGGCATCTCGGTCAGTTAGACTTGAGGAGTTTCCTTTATGGAACAAAGGTCACGGAGATTATCGGTTGGTGGTTGTGGCATTAGGGAATTTGCTGGGAGCTAGTTATAGCAGGCTTTTGGTGCAGCGATGGATTGGTTTAGCATGGTGGCGGTGAAAATAGTAATAAAGCCATCTTTAAATAAATTTGATAAACTTGGATGTATGTTTTCTGAAGTAGGGCTGATCATATGGGGTAACACGTGTTGGGGTTTGATTGGTGGAATGCAATCGATTCCCTTCTTCGCCGAGGGGACCTCGGGAAGACTTGAGGAGGTACGGATTTGATTGGTTGGAGGGTAGTTTGTGATGAAATTATTTGGTGGTTGATGTGGGTTTTTATTTTGGTGGGATTACATTTACAGCTCGGCATCCAACTGGTCCAGGTAGTTCATGGAGTTGGTGTGGTCAAAGTACATGGCGTACAGCCCGTCCTTGTCAAAGTTGAGATCGTCGGGGAGGGAGAAGATCGGGTTGACTGGGGAGGAGGTGGTGTAGACGGAATCGGAGTCATAGTTGAATTCGTCCGAGGTGACGAGGGGAGGTGGGGTTTTGAGTTGCAGGGGGGAGGCTAGGAAGGTGGGGCAGGAATCAACGAGGGCGTATAGCTCGGGGAGGGAGCATCGCATGTCCGGGTCAACGTCGAGGGCCCGAGTCAGGAGGTGGTAAAAGGTGGGAGAGATGCCAAGGGTCCTCAATAAATAGGTTTGGTCTTCCAGGTAGGCTCGGAAGGAGTCGTCGTCGACGGACGCCTGCTTCCACGGGTTCAGGCCGCTCATGAGGTTGACGAGGATAATGCCGAGAGACCAGACATCATTCTTTGCCGAGTCAACGCCTTTGGGGCCAGGCATGTGGCACTCGGGGCTCATGTAGCATGCCGACCCGCACCCCACGTCGCTGGAGCAGCGCTCGGTGGTGGCCAGGCCAAAGTCAGCTAGGCGGATCTCGTTGTCCATGAGGAGGATGTTCTCTGGCTTGAGGTCGCGATGGTAGATGCCGCTGGCGTGGCAGTCCATGACGGCAGAAATGATGTCGAGGGCCATTGTGCGGTTCTGCTCCTGGCTGCTCTTGCGCTGCAAGGAGGTTTGGCGCACGACATGTTCAAATAGGTCCCCCATGGGGCAGTAGTCAAGGACAAGGTACAGGGCATCGTTCTCCTCAATGACGCAGTGAAGGGTTAGGATGTTGTGGTGGTGGGAGAGGGCTTGGTGGAAGGAGGCTTCGTTGTCTTGGATGCGGCGCTCGTGGGGGGTCAAGCCCCGCCTCGGCAGCTGCTTGATGGCGACTTTGGTTGAGGAGCGGCAGTCCAGGCCTAGAAAAACTTGGCCATTGGCGCCGTAGCCGAGCAGCTGCAGCAGCTGGTAGCGGCAGCCGCCGATATACTTTGGGAATTCGGGTGGTGAACTCATCTGTATGTCTTTTAGTTGAGCCGCTACCCTTTTATTCTGAGGCTTAAAGGGGCACCCACCCCTTTTCTTTATTGTAAAACGGCACTGGCGATGATTCGGAAAATAGGGGGATTTTAAGTTGGGCTAAGACTTCTGCACGGTGATTGGCTGGCCCCTATAATCTATCCCTTGCCATGGCGTCATGAAATACTTTTAGCCTTTGCAAACATCAATAATGGCTCGGCATATCCCCAGCCAATAGGCATCAAGTGTGGGGGATTCTCAGTGACTGACGATCTCCAAGAATGGATTGCAATTTCCACGTGTAGATTCCAGGTCCCCCGAAACAAGCGCAAAAGCCTTTTAAAGTCCAAACCCATAAGCTTGGTTCGACAAATTGAAACCAACTGCCCAACCATTAAGACAAGTCATTCGGAGAATCTTTGGGGAATACCCCCATCGCCAAGACAAGCATCCCGCTGAACACAATTCCTTGCTCTGATGAAACGAAGATCCCAGCGACCAAACAACCTACCTAAACTTGCGCCACGCTTACAAATAAAACCTAAATGAACATAAATAACCAATGCACTTTAAAACCAATCCCGCTATTTTATGCCAAATGACATCATCCATACCCCCGCTGTGGGGATTCATTTGTCTTTTGAAATTTAATGCAATATACCAACATTCCTATATTGCCGCACCATTGCGGATAATTCCAAGCTCGAGGATACTCTGCACCCACTTGCCCGTCCAACGCTATAAACTTACTGCGGAACTTTACCTTCCGAACCAACGAACAGCACGTCTTTGTCCATCCCACCCGACGGTTCATGATTTGTCAATGATCCATTCACTTTGACAGCTTACGATCTGGCAATGGCAGGGCTCCTAATTAAACTGGATACTCCTGGCAGCTGATTCCAGATTCTCAGTGCCTAAAATCAAGATGGGAGCCAAGGTTCAAGGCGGTGGTACGGGTAAGATTAGCTCCATCATCGCGGGGAAATCTGTCCAAGCTTAGCAACCTGTCAGCTTCCCCCTGGCATGCCGGATCCCACGGATCGGATCCGATAACCCGAATCGAACATCAGGTTCCACCGCTAAAAAACAAATGGAATAACTTATTGGCCAAAATACAACCTTCAAAGGGTACACAAACTCGGAGCAATTAATTTGCTAGCCCCCTGGTAAACATTGTTATCCTATTCCACAAGGAGAAATTTACAACTATATTTACTATCCAATCCCTACTTAGAAAGGAGCTGCTTTAAACTTACTAGAAGGAGACCATTCCGAACTACATAAGAAACCCCATCCTTGACCAATAACTAGTCCAGCAAAACCTGTGTACATGTTTAAGGCACAAATGTCTTTTAAGATTCTTTTAACTTGACGGGGTTGTTAAACAGGTACTGCGATCCAACGTCAATGGCGTCATATTTCCACCCCTACCCCAGTCTAAAGTTCAATTGAACAATGCCAACTCATCCCTGCCTCTGCTTTAAATAGCAACTGCTTCTGCCCATCACCATTCAACAGACAATCGTTGTAACCCAACTCACTTTATACCCTTGGCCCAGGATCAGAAATAACAAATCAAATGCAAGCATATAGCCAGCATAGATTGGTTTGCCGAGAAGTTATCAACCCAACTTGCCTTCAGATCCTAAAGAGCTGCCGGCTCATTTACTTTGATCACCTTGGCCCCACCGCTTCAATAAACTTGATCCATATTAAGCTTGAGATCTTATATACGCTTTAGCCCTTAGTAGCCTACTGACCATCGTATAGCAACTCCATCACAAGCACCAACCTGGAAACTCTATTATACATCAACTGATATTATTTTACCCCCTTAATCGAGACCGATCCTCCCATTTATCCAAGGAAATATGGATCAACCAAGACACTTCAAACCTACCTAGGATAACCTTTGCCCAGCTTCGAATCCACCAGGTAATGAAGGTCAGCCTAGCTGAAATTTCTCAAATCCCTCCACCCTTACCCAATAAATTCACATTCTAAAAGATCGGACCTCTCCCCTAACCCTTTTAACGGCTAGGGGTTTGGTCGGGAAATCCTTCACACCCAGCCTTGATTTGAAACCCTTACCATCAATAACCGGGCTGGTTCCCTGTGACCGTACTGCAGTCAACTTGAGCTGTGGTTTCACAGAGAGGTTGAATCGTGACATTTCTCATTGGTTGGGATTCAAAGCAATAGGATTGGCCTTGGAGAGATTTCCAACATAGTAATGAAGTATCCCGGAATCAATTAGGCTGTACTAATTGAGGGCCAAAATGAATCATCTGACCAATTCAGATTATGAGACTAGGTGTCTCAAACTGATTGATTAACCACAAAGGTTAATTGATACCCTTGAATATTATTAATGAGAAGTTAATCATAGGGCAAAAATGGACTTGACTGTGTCAAGTAAAGACTTGTTATCTTCAAACAAATTAATTAACTGGGAAGGTTGATTAATATATATTGGGGAACATGACTGATGAGGATTTAATCAAACTGTTTACTTGCCTTGGCTGCGTCAAGAAGTTTGGTCAAGGTTAACCTAAATCAACCCCCCAAATCGTGGTTCAAGAGTGCTGGTCTGGCAAATTTATTAGGTTAGAAGCGCCCCCCAGCGAATATTTCAGGTGCTTCATGGGAAAGTTCCTGGGTGCCGCGATGGTGCCTGGTTCAAGTTTCAAAGCTTTTTAATGAGGTTTTAATGCAAAAAACAGCATGATGTAGATAATAGTGTCTAGGCATTTATGATTGATCAACTGGTTCCCAGTTGGAACAATGATAGCTTGGATCAGGAATATGTATGTTCCACAGGGTTTTGGCGCCGGAAGTCTGTAATGCTTCAAGCTAAGACAATACATTTCTACGGAAGGAATCAGGTGATTCTGGAATGTACTAAGGCATATTCTTATAAGTTAAGAGTGTGAAGATCTTTTTTTGTAAAGATCTGGATTGAATGATGCTGTTATGTCATAGATCACATGATAGGAATCCAGGTGGGATTTCAGAACCGGAGGGGTGTTCAGCCAATCATACCACAATTGGTATATAATGGAAACATGGTAATAATTAATAAAGATGCTTATTGTGACAATGGTCGCTTTCCCCTCAATCATGTTATGTTTTAGGCTTTTAACTGAAAGAAGACTACCATGGAATGAAAGGGATGTCTGCAGCTAAGACTATGAGAAGTGAAATGTCTGAAAGTGATCACCAGATGGCGACAAGATTAACGATAAGATTGCTTGCCCGGAATCTGAGCCCATTGAAGCTCACATAAAGGGTTCCTGGCAAACTTTAAAAGAGCTGGGCTGGGATAACAAAGAAGCGAGCATGAATTCCCTGGATCCTCTACATTCCCAATTTGAGCAGCCAAGCTTTGGGATCCGACTGCCTATGGAGGCCAGGGCTACAGTTAAACCAAGTTTAACCTCTTCAAGAAACCATACCTCATTAATTTGAAAATTGGGTCGGAACTAGCTGCTAGCAGGAGGTTTCAGGGAGGCTGGACACTTTGGGTTGGCTGGCCCATCCATCCTTTCCCCTGATCTTTTCAGTTGGCTGTGCTATTCCCAGAGGTTTTAGGGTCAGGTATTGAACTCTTATTGGTTAGGGGCAATTAGAGTTGAATGGGGACCGGAAAATCCAAGCTTTGGATTGTATACTTGGTTAACCTACTCCTGGGCCACTGGGTAGAGGCAATAGTTTGAAGTATTGTATATTAGTATACCAACTTGGATCTGGTCAAGCCTTTTCCTTTTTCTCTCATATGACCTGCTTACCCACCTAATTTTATTGGGATGCTCCAAGCAACAAACAAGGTTCTGCTAGCACACTGTTATCCTTAATATGGGCTATTAAAAGATAAATAGGGGAATTATAGATAATCATTATCACATGTCACCCAGGATGTGGATACCTAGCTCTGAGATTGAAACTGGTAGGCTGGGGAACAGATGGGCAGACCAATTAAGATTTAGAAGCATAAGATATTGTCCTAGATATATAGGCTATAGACCTTGTATAGGATCTTCTCCACCATTAAAGGAAGGTAGATTAAAACATCATCACTAGATAGGAAGTGGACCTCCTATATTTCTATCTTATGCTGCTCTTTAGACCCTCTTACACATAGCTGCTTCTTCCAAGTAAAAGACCTTCTTGAAAATGCCTTAAGCTGTGAGAGAGGGTGGCTAAACTAACTAAGTTTGGCTCCCACCCTGGTGAGACAAACCACCAGGATGCCACCCAGTGGATTACTGGAATGGCCGCTCTGAAGGGGGGCCAGAAGGAGGACACCAGGGACAGTTGGGGAAAGTAGGTATTTAGTCCCATTGATGTGAGCCCAGTGAGCAACCATGGGGCGCGAGAGGAGATACAGACCGGGTCCTCAACTGTTGGCAGGGGTATGAGGACCTCATCCTCCAGGGGGAGGTGAGGGTACAGATATCTCCTCAACAAGCAGGGCAAGGGAGGCGGAGTCCAGAGAGTACAGATCCAGGTCATCATAGGTAAGACTCTTAACAAGAGCCTCTCCAGAAATGAGAAGACCAATAGGTAAGTGCAACAGGCTAGATGGATTATTGCTCACTAGGCGGACCAAAGAGGAGATGCGAGACCACAGGACTGGGGAAGTAGTCCAGAGGAGTATCATAAAGGGGCCAGGGAAAACCCACAAACTTGAGAACAGGGAGTGTGGGGTTCCTGTCCACCAGTCCCCAAAGTGTGTCCTGGATTGTAGCCAGGGACCGGCTGAAAGGGATTGTCATTCTCTAGTAATGGAAAATGTATCTCATAAATATGTATAGGGATCAAAATAGGCTTTTATTCACTCTCAGAAGGAAGATCCTCTTAGAAACCTTCTGGTATATGGCCCGGGGAGGTCAAGGAAACAATATGGATTTGCCAATACTTAGAGTCCTCCAAAAATATATTGGACTCCTTGTGCTTGGTCTTGGACTTCTGCACCTTAGTCTTGGACTTCTGCTTCTTAGACTTGGACTCCTGCTCCTTAAAGTTGGACTCTGGCGCTGCACTTAGGATACAGCTTCTTATTCTTGGGCTCCTGCTCTGTTATTGTGGGCTTCAGCTTTCTTTATAGCTCCAGTAGCCTGGGTATCCCACTTGTATCAGTCCAATCAAGCTCCTGTTGGTAATCAAAAGGCTTCCAAAAACCTCTCAGCAGAAATTCAAAAGGCCCAGGAAAGACCCCATCAAAGACCTGGAAAGATCTGGAAAAGACCTTCAAAAGACCCTGTAACTTTCCAGCCAGCCACCTTTTTATAGTGTCCTTTTACCAAAGGTTCCGCCTTCAAAATGGCTTTCCTCAGAAGCTTAAACCATTGCCACTCACTTTTTTCTATAATAACTTAAGCTTACATACTTACTTTCTCAAAAGCTTAAGGTATTAATTCACTATTTCCTTGCCTATACTTTAAGCTTTTGGCTTCCAACCAATCATTTTCATTAGGAAACCTGCCAGAACTCAACCAATGAATGCAGAGCGCAGAAATAGACCATTTCTAAAGTTCCACTGGGATCCAACTATGAAAATAATTCCACAGCTCAAACTGCTCAAATGGACAACTCTTTGCGCATCAAAGCGTTAACTGGTCCATTATTCCGACACCAGTCTTCCCTGCATTCAATCTGAACCAATTTAAATAGTAGAATACTATTTAAGCTGTTCTTTGTGGACCTCTTCAACGTTCTCCCCATATACTTACAAATATTGTAAAATCCAAGGAAAACATCCCACCAAAACAACTTTGTATCCAGCTCTTTTAGCAACATACCTTCATTTATACTAGAAACTTAATAAATAAATATCTTACCCACACTTCTATCCAGATTTCTTCTTTATTTTAATACTAAACCAAGGCAAAACATTCCACATTTTACCACCTTGGCAAATCAATTTGGCAAAGTCTTGGCTCATTTCTACGGACCACCAGCTCTTCATCATTATCTTCTGATCCTTCAGCCAGCTCATATTCCAGCTCTTCAGCTTAACCAGCAATCAGTCCATCTTAGACAACAAACAGCTCATTTCTGTATTTCAACAGCTTATCAGTCCTCTGGCAACTCCTTTATCATGACCAGCTACTCATGTATCATAATCTTTGAGCCCTTCCACTTATCCTCACTAGGAACCATCTTGGTTTCACCTGCATAATGAACCATTTTGGTTCTAAACTTCAATATGCACCAACAGTCCCTCAACTAGTCTTCACTGTGATCAAACAGTCCTTCTTACTAGTCTTCTCTGCTGATTCCGTGAACCACATTGGTTCTTTATCTCAGTCCCTGTTACCAGAACTTGTAGACCCAGGCATGAGTCTACATTGAACTGGCGTTTGACTGGGCCCTTGCAAGTGGTAATCCACTTAGGCCATCCAACCATAGATCAATGTCTATGCATTGTTTTTACTCACCCAGGTGATTAAGTCTGGGCTTTCAGTTGCAGAGTAATCAGCTCTACTTCTCAGAGGCCTGATCACACCAAGGTTTTCAGCTTGCTTCTCTAAGAAAACCATCTTGATGATACCTCTGAGCAAATTCATGCCCTCCAATGCTCACTTTGGGTCCCCCTAAAGCTCCCATGGGGACATAAACGAGGGCACCCTACCAGTCTGTTAGGTAGGATGCTTGCTCACAGACCTCCTGCAAGCGTATCAGAGTACATAAAGCCATCAGAGCTCCTCCCCTCCCTGGAAGCCCGCGCTACCTGCCAGGGGCCCAAAACTTACAGTCCTGGTAGGCAAGTCCCCTACCATGCTGGCATACACTTCTACCCTGGCAGCCTGTGTTACCTGCCAGGGTCTAAACATCTTCCAGCCTGAGCAGCACACGCTAACCATCAAGCTGGATCACTCCCCACCCCAAGCAGCTAAAGTTCCCTGCTGAGCTATCTCATCCCTCACCCCAAGAAGCCACAGTTCCCTGCTGGGTGAGGACCTCTAGCCCACAGCAGCCAATATCTTCTTCTGGGTGGAGGCAACATCTGCCCCTAGTAGTCTTTACACCTACTAGCTAGGCCTTACCGTCCCTGGTAGCCATCATTCCCTACTAGGCCTCTACCTGCAACAAACAACCAAACTTTTGCTTGGCCAACATTAGCCCCACTTGCAAACCGCCAAACATGTGGACCGTCACGGGGAGTCTCATTTTAACAATTACCAGAAAATTTGGAGTCTGGAGGTGATAATTTTAACCTTGATTGTTATAGAAAAATCCAGCACCAAAGGAGCTATAAGCCAGTTACATTTAAAATTGTTAAAGTGATCTGGGAAGCCTTGGGGATGGACTTGGGTGGCTTTGGCAATGCCCTGAAATGAAAGCAGGATTGAAATCAAGCGGAAACAAGATAAAATTAAGGTAACAATAGTTAAATATACTAACAGTTAATTTAAAATCTGGGTTTGAACATGAGTTTTGAGAGCAGGAGCTCTTTAGATTAAAGCTATACGCTAACAATTCCCCAGGGGTTTCAGAAAAGAAGCCGGGTTTGAAAGAGACCAACAAAAGGTAAGAGACGTATAAAAAAAGACTAACCCTTTTATTTTTAAAATTTTATAAGGAACTCAACAAGAGTTAAACCTTTACAAAATTTATAAAAATGTAGCAAACAATTCTAAACTTTTAATGTGAGTAGAAAATCAACAAGAAGGGGACTGAAAGTCCCCTGGCTATGTTTAAAGAGATGGGTTGCCACTGGGCTATCCCATGACCAGCTGGATGGAGTCTGATTGGCCAAGAGATAATATTTGCTTACCTGAGTCAGGAGAGTTGTAGAGTTTTGAATTAGTTTCCAAACCACCCTCTGATTGGCTAGAATTGCCTTCAGGACCTTGTTGATCAATTGACTTTAGAAAAACTGATGTGGAGCAATTTTATTGGGCTGTCCTAATGCTCTTTAACAACGGCTGACACCAGGCTAATAAATAATCTAAATTAATCAGGATTTCTTCCATGGAAGGGGAAGTGGAGGGTTGAGACTCCACAGGGCATGTAACAACAAATCTTTCATCAACAGTGTGGGCTAAATCCTCAAGTGAATTTAGTGGTTTAGCTGGAATTTGAGATGATTTCTTTGTATGACAGGGGAAGACTGTACTGTCCAAGGCCAAAAGAGCAGGGAATTTACATAAGCTGGCACTTTGCTCTCAGGATTAAACCCTCTCTTCCCAGGGATTCCTCTTGATCTGCCTGCCCTGGTGTCAGCTCTTTTTCCCAATTCAGCTAGTAGCCAGACCTGCAGCCATACCTGTCTACCCTACTATCAACCATGAAAATCAATAGACCCATCAATAAACTATCTTTCACCATGAAGTACAACTTTGACTTAAAGCATCAAGGGAGTTCAGCGTTGCTGGATAGGCTCAAGGCAAGCCACATCAAGATTTTATCTACTGCCCTGGCTTTGATGGCCTGGAAGAGGGGTCACATGTATCTTAAGTTGCCGCTGGGTCAACCCACCTCAATTGCTCCCAGGAGGCCATCACCAACCAGTTCACACCCTAGCACTCTAGAGAGCCCCAGAAATACCCTGACCTAAGGCAGGCTGTTCAACTTACCCAGCTTAACCCTGCTGCTCACATCCTCATCTAATTGGGCTAGGTTGAGCAGAAAAATCTGCTCCAGTCTGGCTGTTGCCTGGATCCAGACTAGATCAGTTTAGAATATGTGGGTCTGCTGAATTTGGGGATGGGATCTTTTGGGAAAAGAATCAGGGATAAGAAACTGCACCTCTCTTCAGGGTCCAGAGCTGCCTGCTTGAGCAATACCAAGGATGAAGGGTATATCTTTAATAGCATATAAGACCAGGTTGGGAAGCTGAAAGCCCTGCAGGGTGTGGCAATAAGAAGATTACCAGAAACCAGCAGAGGACCTTCAGATGGATGTTATATTGCCCAAAGTTCCCTGCAGGAACGCCAAGAGGTAGTATACTGTGAAAGACACTGCTGAGGAGGCAGTGAAATGGGGGTACCAAAGGCAGCCAGGTGTGTAGGTTAGATTGCTGAAATGATGGCTCCTGGTAGTAGGCATCTTTGGTAATGTTGGGTACAGCCCAACCTGGGGAAAAAATTCTGATTGCCCCTGATCCTGAGGCAGGCTGAAAATCAGCAAGGAGCTGCGCTGTTATATTATGCACTTGGGGAGGGGATTCTACAGCTGTAGGCTTAATTGTCTGGTTAAGTCAAAGTTGCTTCATGTGATAAACAGTTGATGATATCCATTCAATAATGGTGGAATCTATCACTGGGGGGCTTGTCTTTGTTGCAAATATGCTAAGCAGCAATGGATTTGATTGACACATAATTACAAGTCAGATCTGTATCCACTTATGCATTAGGTAGTTGTGCAACCAAACAGCTGAGAACTATTGAACACCAGTATGGTCTATATTTAGCCCCAATTGTCCCAGAAAATGACATGGTTTGAAGGATCTGGGTAATTAGTAAGTATCAGAGCCGTCCATTCCAAATTCAAAGTGTGCCCTTGATATATGAGTCTGAAATACTAAACAGAGGTTAAAACAACAATCTGACTGATTTATTGATCTATAACTCTGGGTTAATGTTGATGACTAATATTGATATTCTCATGTATATAGTTCTGAGAAGTATAACAAATAAAATAAATGGGAATTAAGAGGAGAATTATTCTTTATTGATATGAAGTTATAGAATTATATAGTATTGTGGGAAGCCACATATTGTCCATGTACATCATGACAGTTATAAGATTTATCCAGGTAACTGTGATGGAAATTTTGGGATAGTATGAAGCCGTTTCTAAGTGATAGGGAATTACCACCTAAATCCACATAGAATAAATGATTAACCACCAACGTGGCTTCAAATATCTTTTTGTAAAATTTCCAATTGTAATACCAGAATTAAGCAGAACAATCAATTCTAACCAAAGTAGCCCAAGATAAATGGCCTGAGATAACATCAATGAATCTTCAGAATAAAATTCTGGACATTTGGAGGCAACACAATTTTCAGTTTCAAGAATGGGGGGAGCTTCAAAATTGGTTGACGCAAAATTAACATTGGGCAGCACCAACAACAAAGTTCCAACTGCAGGACCCCATCTTCCATAAACAATTTGGTTGAGAATTAGATTGTACAGAATATATTGTAACAACCCAACCACAGGATGCATTTTGAAAAGTAAATTAGAACTGGGGATAAATGATTTTTCTTGAGTAAAATTTTGGGAGGACTCAACTCTTAGAGTTGAAACAGTGAAAACTATTCAATATATATCAGAAAATTGACTAAGCAATACCACCTGAGTCTTGATCTCCTATTCCTTCCACATTGTCAAGTAAGTATCTGGTCCAGGTTGCAAAGAACCCTTGTGTGATCAGTTTCTGACAACCATGCTGATTAACAAGCTCATATCAGGTGACCCTCAAATTACGCCAATTTATCAACGTCAATTTAAAAGGAGAACCTGGTTTCAGCTGACAGACTGGAGCAGCTGTAAACCATTTTCAATTGACCGTTTGATTTAAATCCGTTAACTTGTTCAATTTTGATAAAGGTTTTCCGGCTTTTTGAGCCTTCTTGCTTGGGCAGATAATTCCTGGCATGATGGAACCTACTGTGACATTACCCTCTGCTTTAGCCCTGGGCACAATACCACCATCTGGGAGATGGGATAAGGAGAAATTCTTGTGGGCAGGTGGGATTTTCATCTCAACTAAAGTAAGTTTGGGGTGGCCAATAGCAGTGTGATTGCGCTTGTAGAACTTGTGAATCAGATCTGGGGAATTGGAACAATTGTAGTGGGGAACCCATGAGTTTTTAGAATCCAGATAACCCTTCCAAGACACCAAATATTCCAAGTGTTGTTGATTCTTGCAGGAAGCCAGAATACAATTTAACTAATACTCAGGTTCTCCCTCTACAAGAATGGGTTGGGAAGAAGGAGTCTCTGTACTTTTAAAGGGAGTAAGCAGACATTCATGAAAGGTGTGGAAAATATTGAAAGCAGGAGGTAAATCCAGCCAATAGGTGGAGGGGCCAATTTGACATTCAACTTTGAAGGGGCCAACTTGCTTAGGACCTAACTTACAACAGGGAACCTTCAGTTTCATATTGCAAGCATCAACCATGACTAGATCACCTGGCCTGTAAGTTGGAACTTCCTGGCGCTTGCAATCTGTGTATTTCTTGTAAGTTGTCACGGCGGTGGCAAGAGTAACCTGGAGCTCCTGATGAACCTGCTTCAATGCAGCAGCCTGATCAGTCACAGCTTCCACATTGCTAACTAAACAAGGACCCATATTGTAGAAGGGTTGTAACCCACATTGGCATAGAAGGGCGATACTTGAGTTGACGTGTGAGGAGTGTTATTATATGTGAACTCTGCCATGGGTATATTATCACACCAGTCATCTTGTTGCGCATTAGTATAGCAATGTAGGTAGACCTCCAAACTTTGGTTTACCCTCTCTGTTTGTCCATTGGATTGGGGGTGTGGGGGGATCCTGGTCACTAGTCCCCAAAGTGTGTCCTGGGTCATAGCCAGGGACCGGCTTGGAGGAGTTGTCATCCTCCAACAGTGGTGAGTGGTTGGTTAGGAGCTTATATTTGGCCTGCATAAGAGCAAACTCTTCCAGTACCTTCCCAATTACCAGGCAAGCTTCTCCACCATACACTTGTATTTAAGCAGGCGCTAGCCCTTCTGTAGGCCAATATCAATCCTGTAATAGTCTAGCAAACTCTCCCCCAATAAACTCCCTTCCTCTATCTTTCATTTCAAGATGCCAAGTCACCTTTTCCCACTCCTTCTGGGCAGACTTACTAGAGGCAAATTTATGCAACCTAAGCAATAGGATTCTTTGTCTCCTGGGCTAGGGTAAAAGATGTGGGGTAATTTACTCATAAAGCTTATATCCTTTTCTCACGGGAAATTTGGGTAGGGGTTGTAATAGGCTTTTTATTCACGGTCAGAAGGAAGATCCCCTTAAAAACCTTCTGATATATGGCCTTAGGTTAGGGACAATGAGGGTTTGTGCCAGTACTTAGAGTCCTTTAACAATCTCTTGGACTCCTTGCACTTGCACTTGGTCTTTGGCTTTGGCTTTGGCTCCTTGGTCTTGGGCTCCTGTACTTCAGTCTTGGGCTCCTGCGCTCTGTTCCAGATCAGGCTTTCTTCTCTTGGTCTTTGGCTCCTTCTGTAGCTTTTGTGGCCTTTGTAATCCACTTGATCTAGTCCCTGAAGAGTCTCAGATAGCTCCCTCTTTTATAGCTCCTAGTTTCAGACTAAAATATCTCCCAGAACTCTTCTTTCCAAAAGCTTAAACCATCCAGTTTCTCTCTCTCTATAATATATTAAATCTTTTTAATTACTTTAGCTAATAAAAGCCCTGAATTTTCCGCTTCTGCTCCCCATTTTTTAGACTTTAACTCTCAAGTTAAAGCCCTCAAAACACTGATCAAATAGACTCCGGTTTGCAGCTAATCAGACGCCTTAATTCTATGGTTTTGCCAAAAAGGTTTCCCCAGATGACTTGCTCTTAATCCTGGTTCAAACCCAAGGCTGTCTTGCCACAGGTAAACAACTGCTCCGTGTTTTGAACAGTTTTGCCGTGATTCCCATCACGTTTCCCCGGCAAATCTTGAGCGCTTCCACATATGTTTTACTTAGACAAATTTTGACCCCTTGATTTTACAATATTTCTCTGTGTTTCTCTGTGTTTTTCTCGACGTTTTGCAACTTTGAACCTGCTTGCTGCTCGTCTTCTTGCCTCTCCTAGTTGTTCTTGGCAAAATTTGCTCTTTTGCCCTCACAGTTTCTCTGTTCTATTTCCGGCCTCTTTCTAGCTCCCCTCTTACTCAATTCTCTTCTTTAAATAAATTTACAGTTCTAACAAACTGTATATCATTTTTTCTCTTCTTTCTTTTTAATATATGATATTAAATCCTTTTTTAATCATAATCAGGCAGTATTTAATTATTAATTAACTGCTTTTTTTATCCATTTTCCTCTCAAAAGACACTAAAATCAGCTTTTTCAACCTCTGTATCCAGTCTGGCTAGTTCCTTCAGGTTATCTCTTGGTCCTGCACTCACATCCTCATAGCTATTCAGTCCTGTACCACAATCTTCTGGTCCTTTGGCCATCCTGCATCATGATCAGCTAGTTCTGCATCATAATCTTCTGGTAATTAAGCTTATACTCACTCAGTTCCTCAACAAATCCTCACTAGGAACCTCCTTAGTTCCCTCTGCACACTGAACCATATTGGTTCCCACAATTCAATATGAATTAAAAGTCCGTCAACTAGTCTTCACTGTGATCAAACAGTCCCTCTTGCTAGTCTTCTCTTTAGTTCTGTGAACCACCTTGGTTCTTTATCTCAGTCCCTATTACCAGAACTTATAGACCCAGGCATGAGTCTACATTGAACTGACATTTGACTGGGCCCTTACAAGTGGCACTCCACTTAGGCCATTCAACCATAGATCAATGTCTATGTGTTGTCTTTACTCACCCAGGTGATTAAGTCTGGGCTTTTGTTGCAACCAAGTTTCCAGACTTGCCTGCTAACGTATCTTACAATATACAGGGGGCGCTCAATGAGCTGCCCCTTGATGTATCTAATGTTATGGATTAATCTTATGGCAATATCAAATGATGGGCACTTCATCCTAATTAGGAGCTCTGCCAATTCAATTTGCTGATTCCCGCACAAGTTATTCCTCAGCTCCAAACCTTACATAGAACTTCCCACTATGCCACCCCCTTGTGGCTTTGTGGCTTTTCCCATATAGTATATTACTTGCAATATTCTACAATAAACACAGCTTATTCTTATTATTCTGTCCTTTCTATTGGACTGTTGTCTTCCCCAATTCCAAATACTGAATCCTCATTGGTTCAGTTGCAACCGTGGTAGCAGCGGTAGGTTATTGACCTACCTAAAACAAAAATTCCCCCAAGAAAGAACGGAGTACAGGCTGTATGGCTACTCCCCAACAAGAGACCTTCCTGCTAATCCCCAAGGGGACCATCCCCAACAGGTATGTCATCTATCAAGACCAGTTAGTTCTCACCAGCATTTACAATTGGCTCTGCCTCAGGCAGCGTGACGTTAGCGTCACCCGCCCCAGTTGGACCTGTCCCAGTGCATGCTCAGCCTTCAGCTAGAATCCTTTGCTGGTGGTGTCAAGGGGGCCAACATTTTCAGTTGACTTCAGTCTACTGAAGCCCGCCTTTGCATCTACCAGGTTCCTGAGCCCATGTGGATTGCCACTACGTCTGGTTGCCTGATGGGACCTGCCGCTGTGTGGTTCACCAACTGGGCCAGCCAGGAACTTGACGTTACCTGGGCGGCATTCTGAGACACCTCCAAGTCCTTTTACAGTGAAGCCTTCTCCCCCATTTTTGTGGGAACTCCTCTTCAAGAAATCAAGCAAACTGGTTCCGTTCCTGAGTACCTTGCCTCCTGGCAGAAAGCTCTTGCTACCGCCCCTGAAGCCGTGACCAACAGAAATACAATGTTACTCATTCACATTGTCAATGGGTTAAACCCCCATATCTCCAAGTGGGTCCCCGTAGATTGCTGTACCTCCATTGATGACTGCTATAAAGCCATTGTGGAGGCTAACAACCAGGCCTCAATGGGCTTCTGCCGTACCAGTGACGCTCCATCCCAACCACGTACCACACCTGGCAGTAGCCACAGTCAAGTAGGCCACTGCCAACCACGTCAGCAAGATAATGGGACTAAACGCCCCCGCAAGGGTGAGCTTCAGCTAGCACAGATTGAGGATCAGGGAAAAGCTTGGGGGTTGTAGCAACAAGAGGCCTTACAACCCCACCTGACCCATCCTCTCAATCCCTGCTTGCAAAAAATTCCTGTGACTACAACATTCACAAAGTTGAAACCCTGGATGTCTTTCAAGTCCACAGTGACAATCCTGTATTGCAAGCGAGCCACTCCTCAAATAAATTAACACACTTGTCCTATCCCTTCTGTTTCTGTGAGAGCACCCACAAACTACTGGTAGATACTGGGGCCGACTACACTATGGTGGACCAGGCGTTTGCCGACTCTCAGCAATTAGACCAAGTGCCCAGCAGTTTCAAGGCCATACAGGTAGCTGACTTCCGCAGAGTGGTCATCACCCACAAGACTACCCTTCTCTGTGAGAATGGGGAACATTCAAGTTAAGCTCTCTGGGCCAATCATGGCAGGGCTCAGCCACAACATGATTGCTGGTCTTGACTGGCTTTGCACAACTGTCCCTACATTGATTGGGATACCTCTGTCATCACCCTCAACAGAAATAGGGTGGGGTTCCAGATTTACCCTGTGGAAATGAGCAAGCTACTCCATGATACTGTTTTTGTCAGAATAACAGAGACAGGCTCATATTATTTCAAGGGGGGAAAACTAGACTTCAACCAATGCTCAGTTGAAGTTATCCGTGCTGAACCACCAGTGGTTCCTCCCTTGACCTCCTCACCACCACCAGCTCTCACTGCACTCCTTGAGGAGTACAAGGATGTATTCAGTGAGACACTTGAACAATTAACTCCTCCCTGGGAGATCCAACACGCTGTACAACTTCAAGGATTTTTACCTAAAGCACAACCATTATATTGTCTCACACCAAAGTAAAATAAAACCCTCCACCAGCACCTTGTGGACGTGCTTGATAAGGGCTTCATTTTCCCCTTGCTCTGTCCATACAGGGCGGCAATCTTCTTTGTAGCCAAGAAGGACGGGTCCCTTTGCCTGGTCACAGACTACCGCACCCTAAATGAGGTGACAGTTAAGAACAAGTACCCCCTGCCACTGATTGATAACCTGTTCAATACACTTGCAGGTGTGAAAGTCTTTAGCAAGATTGATCTCACTGCAGGGTACAACCAGGTCCACATTGCACCAGGGGATGAGGCAAAAACTGCCTTATGCACACGCTAAAGGTTGTTTGAGTGTTGTGTCATGAACTTTGGAATGACCAATGCTCCTTCCACCTCTGCCATGTTGATGAACAAAGCATTTGAGGAACTGATTGGAAAATGTGTGGTTGTGTACCTTGACAACATTATTGTCTTCAGTCAAGATCAAACCACGCACCTCCAACACCTCTGTACTGTCCTTGACACCCTTCGGAAAACCCAGCTAAAAGCTAAACCCTCCAAATGCAAGTTCCTCAAGTCAGAGCTACTATTCCTTGGGCACACCATCTCTTCCCAAGGGGTAAAGCCTGACCCTGCCAAAGTTAAGGCAATCACCAGCATGCCGCCCCCCACCAATGTGGGCAAAGTGCAAACATTCCTTGGCATGGTTGCCTATGTGTGCAAGTTTATTCCCAATTGCAGGGAGCTAATTGCAACTCTCACTGAGCTCCTCAATACCAAGCAGCGCTTCCATTGGACCCCTGTCAGAGATTGAGCCTTTGAGGCGCTGAAGCAAAGGCTCATAACAGCACCAGTACTGCAGTTTCTCAATTGAGACTGACAGTACAAACTTGAGACCAATGCCTCCAACAGAGCCATAGGGGGTGTGCTACTGGTAGAAACTGACAATGGTGTCTTCCTCCCCGTGGCATATGAGTCCAGGAAACTTACTGACTCAGAACAACGCTACCCCATCCATGATAAAGAATTAGCAGATATTGTACACTGCATCAAGAAGTGGCGCTGTTACCTGGAAGGCGCTACCTTCCCACCCCGCGTTCTGATGGACCACAAGTCACTTCAGTACTTCAACACACAGTCCCACTTGACACACTGCCAATCAGGCTGGATTGAGCTCCTATCCCCCTACCAACTGCGCATTGAGTACAAGCCTGGGAAGGGACTTGTCACAGCTGACGCTCTTTTGCAACTCTAAGTAGCGTCCATCACTGGGGATGATGGTTTGGATCCAGATTGGCCCGTGATTTACCTCCGTCCTGAGGCAACTTGCTACAAAGGCCTTAACTTGGTAACCATCTCTAAGCTGAAGGACAACAAAAGCCAGTTCACAACTGATGCTGGTAATGTCTGCTGTTGGGCAGAGACAGGTGAAAAGACGCCTTACATTCCCACCATGCAACAAGGGGACACAATATTGCACTACCATCAAACCCTGGGTCACATCAGAGGGTGTAACCTCTTTGAAATCATGAAACAAGGTTTGGTGGCCGCGCATGCATCAAGACATCTTGGACCTCCTCAAAACATGCGTGTTGTGCAAAAAGAACATGTTCAAACCTGCACCCCCCAAGTCTGTCCTGCCCATCAAGTCCATGGAATCCTTCAAGCAGTGGGCCCTTGACATTGTGGGGCCACTCCCCAAAGACAGACTGGGGAAGAAGTACATTATCACTGCCATCAACTACTTCACTTGCTGGCCAGTGGCCTGGGCAACAACCAACTACACCGCCACCATCATTACCCGCTTTATTGGCAAGGATATTGTGGCTTGCTTTGGGCAACCCAAATGTCTCATCACAGATGGCAGTCCCAAACTAGTTGGGCATGTCATGAAGGCATACTGCGCCAAGAACACACCCCAACATATAGTTACAACCCCCTACCATTCTCAAGCCAATGGACACGTGGAATGGTTAAATGGTTCACTGGTTCAACTGGTTGCCAAGCTCTCAAAAGAGCACTCCAACACCACATGGACTGAACACCTGCCCACTGCTCTACTCATCCTGCAAGCAAGAATCAACAGGGGCACAGGGTTCAGCTCTAGTACCCTGGCCTTTAGAACACCTGACAGTCTGACAGGGGTTGAACAGGGAAAGCTACGGTCCAAGATTCCCAACAAGCCTCCCCTAGTAACAACCCCATCCTTGGCGCAATGGCGTGCCAAGGCCTTGAAATTGAACACAAGCAGATTGAAGGAGGAACAAAGCACCTCAAAGCTAGATACGTCGTAGGTGAACCCATCTACACCCTCAATCCCAATTCTGCCAAGTTGGATCCCAACCACCTAGGGCCCTTCAAGATAGCTGCTGTCTATGACAATCATACCTATCAACTCAAAGATGCCCAAGGAAATACCAAGAAGCTTCACCATGATTGCTTGCGCCCCTGCTGCGTCATCCCCACACAAAGGCTGTTTGTGCGGACCTTCCCAAACCTTTTGCAGACTCTGATCTTGGTGTCTGAAAGCAAGCAGGGGGCAAGGGGGGTGTTGCAACCAAGCTTCCAGACTTGCCTTCTAACGTATCTTACAATATACAGGGGGCGCTCAATGAGCTGCCCCTTGACGTATCTAACGTTATGGATTAATCTGATGGCAATATCAAATGGCGGGTACTTCATCCTAATTAGAAGCGCTGCCAATTCAACTTGCTGATTCCTGCACAAGTTATTCCTTGGCTCCAAACCTTACATGGAACTTCCCACTATGCCATCCCCTTGTGGCTTTGTGGCTTTTCCCATATAGTATATTACTTGCAATATTCTACAATAAACAATACCTTATTCTTATTTTTCTGTCTTTTCTATTAGACTGTTGTTTTCCCCAATTCCAAATACTGAATCCTCATTGGTTCAGTTGCAACACTTTCAGTTGCAGAGTAATCAGCTCTACTTCCCAGAGGCCTGATCACACCAAGTTCTGCAGCTTGCTTCCCCAAGCAAACCTCCTTGGTGACACCTCTGAGAAAATCTATGCCCTCTAATGCTCACTTTGGGTTTCCCCCCAAAGCTCTCATAGGGGCATAAACAAGGACACCCTACCAGTCTGTTAGGTAGGATGCTTGCTCAAAGACCTCTTGTAAGCGTATTAGGGTATGTAGAACCCTCAGAGCTCTTACCCTCCCTGGCAGCCCGTATTACCTGCCAGGGGTCTAAAACCTTCTCCCCCCAGAAAGACAAAGTTCCCTGCTTGCTATCTCAGTCTTCACCCTTCTGCAGCCCCAGTTTCCTGCTAGGTGAAGAACTATAGCCCAAAGCAGCCAACATCTTCTGCTGGGTGGAGGCAACATCTGCCTCTGGTAGTCCTCTGTTACCTACCAGCCAGGCCTTACTTACCCTAGTAGTCCTGTGTACCTACTAGGCCCACCTTACTTACCCCAAGTAGCCCTATGTTACCTAATAGCTTACAGCATCATCAGCTAACCACACATTGTCACTCTTCAGCATATTGTCTTTATTTGAAGCCAAATTAACCCACGCCTGCAAAACAACACACATGTGGATCACCACAGGGTGGAAAAGCCGTGGAACGGCACAATTCAATATCTAGAATCCCAGTGAAAGCTTCCCAGAACTGAGCAATGAATTAGGGTCCGCAATCACTCACAATCTCCATTGGAATGCCATGTAGGGAGAAGATTATATTCACAAACATCCTAGCCATTTCTACCAAAGTAATTGTGGTTGAGCAAGTTACAAACTGCGCCATTTTTGTGAAACAATCTACCACCACCATGATTTTGTTAAACCCATCAAAATTGGGAGTTCAACAATAAAATCTACCAACACAGACGTCCAGGGTCCCACAGCAGGCTGCAGTGGAACCATTAAACCCGTAGTCTTGTTCCGGCTTTCCTTAGATCAAACACATACCAGATAATCACAAACAAAAGCTGCCACCTGCATTGTCAAACCTTTCCAGGAAAACTGGCGGCGGATTAGTTCCACCGTTTTGTTTTTCTCTGGGTGGCTTGCCGTTGGAAAGGTGTGATGAGTCTCAATGATTTTGTCCCAAATAGTTCCTTCTGGAACCCACAAGCAGCCTTGATTATATAGGACGGGACCTATCTTATGATAACCCTGAGGCTGAACCACTGGGTTTGCACATGCTAGCTTTAATAGCCTATCATAACCTTTGGACAGAGGTTGCAGGAACTTAACATTGAAATATAAGTCCAGGTCTGCGCCCTCTGTTAAGGACATGGTGGCCAGCGCAGAAGGTGGAGGCAATACAAAAGGCACCACAGCCTCATCTGAAATCATAGTATGTGCGTTGAACTTGGCATCCATACTAGCATCTGGGAGATGGGAAGGATTCCTGCTTAGTGCATTGGCCAAGTGATTGTCAGATCCCTTAATAAACTTGTAGAAGAACTTGTATCTTGTCAGGTCACCATGCCATCTGGATTGAAAGCCTGACAAAACCCTGGATTATCAATAATATAGAAGAGCTTTGTGGCCAGTTCTTACTACAAATGGATGACGTTCCAACATGATATGGTGATTCCAATGCTTTAACAATTCCACAACAGCCAACAATTCCTTGTTGTAAATCATGTAGTTGTGTTCACAAGCCTCCATCTTACGGGAGAAATACCCTACTGGTCTCTCAATCCCATTGCCAGCAGTCTGCAACAACACACCAGCCACAGCATATCTAGATGCATCTGTGAAAACCACAAAAGTAAGCTCAGGATCCACATGTCTCAATACAGGTGACAACAACAAAAGAGCCTTGACTGCTGTGAACGCATTTGCACACTCAGGCGTACAGACCAAAGCTGTCTTTCCACTAGCCAAATATAAAGGGGTGAGCCACTTCAGACAGGTGTGGAGTGAATTTCTTCAAGAACGTGCGGGTACCCAAGAAACTACGGATTTGGGATACTGTCACAGTTGTAGTATACTCTCAAACCACAGCTTCCTTATTGGGGGCAATGGTGTGACCATCCTCAAAGATAATATTACCCAGAAAGCTAACCTTATGTTTAAAGAATTCACACTTACTCCTTTTAATGATCAAGTTTGCCTGGAGAATGTGCTCCACAACTGTTGACAGGTGGGCCTTATGTCACTCCTCATCTGGAGAGAACACCAAGATATCATCCATATACGCAATGTCACAAACACCCAGGAGATCCCCCAAGATAGAATCAATTAGTTGCTGAAAGCAAGCCAGAGCATTCTTCAATCCAAAAGGCATTACCTGGAACTGAAAGATACCCTTCTTTGTTCTGAATGCTGTTAACCATTCCATTCCATTCCTTCTGCAATCCTGGTTTGATTGAAAGCATTCAACAGATCCAGTTTTAAGAATACCTTGGCCTTCTCAACACACCTAGAGATATGTGCTTTGAGGGGTAAAGGATAAGGATCCAGAATTGTAATGTTATTCAAATTCCAGTAGTCAATACAAGGACAAAGGGACCCATCATCCTTTTGAACAAACAACAATGGGGAACAAATTGACAAAGCCTTTTTAAAAATATAGCCCTTTGCCAGCATATCACAAGTCCATTCTTCCAAACATGTGTCTTCCTTCAAGGTTAAATGGTAAATAGGGAACACGATTCAAATCAGATCAATGGTAACTTTAAAGTCAAAGTCAAACTGAGTGTGTTTGGGAAGGACCTCGCCTCTGATAGTGTCAAACGCCGCAGACTAGGGTTGTAAACATGCCAGTAAATGTGAACTTGCGGGGACAGGGACAGGAACCAATTGAATAGTCTGAGAGGATTGCTCCATTTCAGACATGCCTAACAGCGGGATACAAATAGATATACCCAAAGAGTGTTCCACCTGTAATGCATTTTCTTTCAGTAAGGTGGATACATTATGATCTCTCCACCAACCCACACCTAAAATGATAGGATACATCAGTGAGGAGCAAACAGAGAACCTTGCGGTAAAAGACTGACCCAAAACTACAAAGGTTACTGGCTTCTTCAGCTGGAAAGAGGGAAACGTTTGACAGTTTCCACCCCTAACAAGCATTCCAGGGTGGTACTTGAGTTGTAGCAAGTTGGCAGTCTCCACACTCATGAAGTTCTTGGAAGCACCTGTATCCAGCAAAATGGCTATCTGATAGACAGTCTGGCCATTATCAATGCTACCATAGAACAAGAAGTAACCAGAAGTAGATTTATTTGCAGCAAAGGTGGCAATCTTGGCAGGGTCCTGCTTCTCTTTGGCAGTACAGACGGCAGCTAAGGAGGCAGGATGCTCCTGGAAGTAACGCTCAATCATTTCTTGGACAGCAGCTGGAAGAACAGGATGATCACAATCAATGGGGACAAGGGGCAACTCTTTGGACGTATTTACAGAAGGCTTTGCAGGTATGACATGCTGAAGTATTGCCAAGGAACTATCAGGACTGGACACTACTGGGGCCTCCTTTACATTGGAAGGTTTGTTCACCACCGCCAATTGCAACTGAGATGGGCTAGGGAGAGAACAATTGTGGCTTTGGTTGGAAGGAACTACCACAGAGCAAGAACCAGAAAACCAAGAACGTGCAGCAGGTTTATCCTCAATTACCAACATACCTTTCTTGGAAGTGGACAGATTTGAGACCAGAGAAAGAATTTGGCTTCCCAGGGCCTCAGTTGTGGTTAACAGGGAATCCCAAACCACCAAGTCCTTGGCAGTCTGGTCAACTGCTAACCAGGAGCTGAGAGTTTATTCACCTCAGGAACATCAATTGTACGGCAGTAGGCAAGAAACTGAGGAAGGAATATCAAGAGTGGAGTTGTACCCTGATGGAAGGTGTACAGCTTACAATATACTTTGAGCTCCTCAATAGATACACACAATTTTTTAACAAAGGGTATAGAGATGTACTTTCAGTTAAAACATGTAGATTGCGCTCCACCGCAGACAACAACCATTCACAAGCATCCTCAGAAACCTTTGTCATCACATGGTAAACTTGGGATTTGTGACTAAGGCTTGAACTGGAATAGAATTATAATGCTGAAAAAACTTCACACGCAATCTCATCAGTGGGTGGAGCAGGAAAATAATCCAGACGCCAAAATGACATGACACAACAGAAATAGGAAGCAGACGATCCAGTCTCAACAACTGCAACTGGAGATGGAAACCACAAATTAAAGAAAAGCCCAAACTGAAAGCTCAGAAAGGAACTGATATAATTAAACATGGTAAATGGAGATATCTTGACAGAGAAGGAGAAAAGAAACACAAATTCATGACAAACTGCTTCCAAAAACTCAGATGAAGAAGAGTTGAGTAATGTGACGGAAATTGCGGGATATTATGAAGCCGTTTCTAAGTGATGGGGAATTACCACCCAAATCCACATAGAATTAATGATTAACCACTAATGTGGCTTCAAATATCTTTTTGTAAAATTTTCAATTGTAATACCAGGATTAAGAAGAACAATCAATCCTAACCAAAGTAGCCCAAGATAAATGGCCTGAGACAACATCAATGAATCTTCAGAATAAAATTCTGGACATTTGGAGGCAACACAATTTTCAGTTTCAAGAATGGGGGGAGCTTCAAAATTGGTTGACGCAAAATTAACATTGGGCAGCACCAACAACAAAGTTCCAACTGCAGGACCCCATCTTCCATAAACAATTTGGTTGAGAATTAGATTGTACAGAATATATTGTAACAACCCAACCACAGGATGCATTTTGAAAAGTAAATTAGAACTGGGGATAAATGATTTTTCTTGAGTAAAATTTTGGGAGGACTCAACTCTTAGAGTTGAAACAGTGAAAACTATTCAATATATATCAGAAAATTGACTAAGCAATACCACCTGAGTCTTGATCTCCTATTCCTTCCACATTGTCAAGTAAGTATCTGGTCCAGGTTGCAAAGAACCCTTGTGTGATCAGTTTCTGACAACCATGCTGATTAACAAGCTCATATCAGGTGACCCTCAAATTACGCCAATTTATCAACGTCAATTTAAAAGGAGAACCTGGTTTCAGCTGACAGACTGGAGCAGCTGTAAACCATTTTCAATTGACCGTTTGATTTAAATCCGTTAACTTGTTCAATTTTGATAAAGGTTTTCCGGCTTTTTGAGCCTTCTTGCTTGGGCAGATAATTCCTGGTATGATGGAACCTACTGTGACAGTAACATTCTGCTTATGACTTGAAAGCTTTGATCCCTGTATTAGATGATTGATTGATAAGAGTGCCACTGAATTAATGATTAGTCAGGGAATCACTCGTGGAATTGCTTTTCTGAGAAGGATCCATCAAAGATGCTGTGAAAATATTGATTCCCAATATTATTACTGATACCAAGCAATGCCAAATTCCCCTGTTTTACCATTTACCAGCTACCCATCTCATAACTGTATATACTTGGTTTTCATATTAATAATTGATAAGCTTTTATCTCCACAATATTGTTCAATTCCATTAGGAGTTAACTACCCTAAAAACAGGTATGGTGATAGAACAATTACTAAGCAACTAACTCTTGCTAAGATTAAACAACAGTCCATACCATACCATGACACCTACCCAACTCAAGAAACAATGATAATAATAAAAAGCACAGGGAGTTGCACCCCCTACCAGCTTGAGAGCCTTCAAAGAGGACCAAGCTGTCCCAAATGATGCACCCTCTTCAAAAACCCCCCTACCCATCAAATAACTAACTAACTCAAGGTAAGAGATTACTTGAGCTAACTCAACAGGCAGCACCCTAGATATCTCATAGGGATCCAGTGCCTTTGCTCTGCAGAGATGGTTACATTTTCTTATCTGTTACAAGAAAATATCACACTCTGCATCCAGATCACTCAACCCAGATCCAAACAAGCTGTTATCTACACAGACTCAAGGCAAGAAAAATCTCACTTGGAGTTGCAGGGGTTGCTGCCATACTTGTAGATAAAAGGTTAAAATCTGATCCAACCCAAACAAGAGCTGTGACTCCTTTAAAAGGGACCTCATTAAAAAGGTTTTAATCAAGAATACCAACATAATGGTTGCCCAATAACCCAAATATATCAGGATGGGAGGGACTGTTGATGAATAAATTGCTGCATAAAGGGCCTCCAGGTGGAGAACCAAGTCACACAAGGTTTTAAGATCTCTCTACTTGTGAGGAACTCTATGAAAGCCTTCCATCTCATATCACAAGCCACTCTGAGTTGATCAGCTGTACCAAACTCCAGGAGGTTTTTTAAAAAGGCAACCATGTAGCACAGAAGGCAGACTGCCTACACCAGATCCCAACCCCCAAGGAGATCACCATAACCAGAAAGGGCACTCATCCCAACAGAAAGAAACTTCACTCTACCAGCCCCAACCTCAAAGCAGGGTCCCACAGCGCTCTAGCCAGCCACATGCACAGCATCAAGAAATCTTTCAATACAGAAAGGAGCAGGGTTCACCTAGTAAAGCCATCCTCACACACCAATACCAGTACAAAGATCAGTAAATGGATTCAGTTGCCACAATCCAAGTACCCTCCAGCAACCTCATACTGCATGCTGCTCCAACAGGAAAAATATGGTTCTTCTAGCCTTCTGGGATGGAAATTACTGGGTAGTATCAAGAGTTCTCTGAGTGGTGAGGAATAACCATCTGAATCCATAAGTAGTTGATTATCAACCACTGCCAAAGCTCAAGTATTGTTTAGTGAAATTCCCAAAAGATAAACTAGAATTCAATAAGATAACCAAACCCAACCAAATTAATCCTAGACAAATAGCCTGGGACAAGATTAAAGAACCCTCTGAATAGAACTCAAGACATTGAGACATAGTAACAGCCTCATTTTTGGATTCTGGAGCAACAACTCCAAAATTGGCGGGTGTTGGCGTAACATTAGGCGGCATAGACAGTGTAGAGCCCAAAGCAGGACCTCATTTTCCTGTTAAAACTTGATCAAGTATTGAGCTGTATGAAACATAACGGAGCAGGCCCACTACAGGATGCATTTTGAATAATAGCTAACCAGGAGACAGTCTAGATTTTTTGAGTGGTTTAGGGAGGACTCAACTCTTAAGAGTTGAACAATGATGAATTTTCAATATTACCAAAATTATTGACTAAGAAGTACCACCTGAACCCATGGCTTCTATTCCATCTCATTCCAGAGAGTATCTCATCCAGAACGCAAAAAGCCCTTGTGTGGTTAATTTTTGATGACCATTCTGATAAACAAGGTTGTATCAGGGAATCCTTAGATTACATCTATTTATCAGTGTCAACTTTCACTGGGTAATCAAATGATGCTGACAAACTGGAGCAGCAGTGAGCTATTTTTGATTGACAGTTTGATTTAAATCCAGCAACTTGGTTAAGAGATTCCCCAATTTCCTGGCTTTCCAATTAGGACAGATAATACCTTGCATTATGGAAAATACCATGACATACCTTTGCTTTAGGCTGTGAAACCATGCCTCTGTCTGGGAGGTGAGCCAAGGAAAAGTTCTTATGTGTAAAAGGGAGTTTCATAGCAGCTAAGTGAGGCACAGGATGCCTGACAGTGTTGGGGTTCCAGTCATAAAAATCCTTTATAAGGTCAAGTGAGCTGGAAAAATTGTAGTGGGAAGCCCAGAAATTCTCAGAGTCAGGATAACCCTTCTGATATACAAGATATTCAAGCTTACAACAGTTTTTCTGGGAATTCATAATGCATTACAATTCATACTCAGGCTTGCTCTCTACCAAGATGGGCTGGGAAAAGGCATCCTCTGTACCTTGGAAAGAAGTGAGAAGACACTCATGAAAGGTGTGGAATATTTTAAAGGAATAGGGTAACTCAAGCCAATATGCTGAAGTATCAATCTGCTATTTGACTTTGAATGGACCTACACGTTTGGGACCTAGTTTCCAAAATGGGGTTTTCAACTTCATTTTATGGGAATCCACCATGACTAGATCACCTGGCCTGTAGGTAGGACCCTCCTGGCACTTGCAATCTGTGTTTTCCTTGTAAGTTATCACAGCAGCAGCAAGAGTACCCTGGAGCTCCTGATGGACCTGCTTCAATGCGGCAGCTTGATCATGTTGCAACTGAGTTTCCAGACTTGCCTGCCAACATATCTTACAATACACAGGGGGCGCTTGATGAATTGCCCCTTGACGGGTCTAACAACATGAATCAATCCAATGGCAATGTCAAACTGCGGGCACTTTCTCCTAATTAGGAGTGCTACCAATTTGACCTGCTGATCCCTTCTCAAGTTATTCCTTGGCTCCAAACCTCTCATGGAACATGCCACACCTTGCGGCATGGTGGCTTTCCCCATATAGTATATTAATTGTAGTATTCTATAATAAAAAATATCTTATTCTATTTATTCTTGTTCTTTCTATTGGGCTGTTGTCTTCCCCAAAACAAATAATGAATCCTCATTGGTTCAGTTGCAACAGTGGTAGCAGCAGCAGGTTCACAACCTACCTAAAAGAAAAATTCCCCCAAGAAAGGACAGAGTAAGGGCTGTATGGCTACTCCCCATCAAGAAACCTTCCTTCCAATCCCCAAGGGGGACATCCCCAACAGGTACATCATCTATCAAGACCAACTGGTACTTACAAGCTTGTATAATTGACTCTGCCTTGGGCAGCGCAACACAAGTATCACCCTGCCCCATTCAGACCTCTCCCAGTGCATGCTCAACCTCCAGCTGGAATCCTTTGCAGGAGGTGTTAAAGGAGCTGACATTGTCAGTTGGCTCCACTCTACCAAAACCCGCCTCCATATCTGTCAAGTACCTGAGCCCATATGGGTTGCCGCTGCCCCAGAAGCCTTAACTGATGGGAACACCATGCTCCTTATCTTAATAGTTAATGGGCTTAAACCCCATATCTGCAAGTGGGTTCCCATAGGTTACTGTACCCCCATCAATGATTGTTACAAGGCCATTGTGGAGGCCAATAACCAGGCTTTAATGGGCTTCCAAAGATCCAATGATGCACCAGCCAAACCTCATTCCGCACCTGGAAGTGCTCACAATCAAGTAGGCTGCTGCCAGCCCCGCCAGCATAAAAATGGGGTTAAGCGTCCTGTGAGGGGGAACTCCAGTTAGCACAAATTGAGGACCAGGGAAAAGCCTGGGGGTTGTAGTTATGAGAGGTTCTACAACCCCACTTGATCCTCACTCTCAATCTCTCCTTGTGAAAAACCCCTGTGAGTACAACATGCATGAAGTTGAAGCCCTTGACGTATTCCAGGTCTACAGCAACAACTCCATACTACAAGCAAGCCATTCTTCAAATAAAGTAACTTGCTTGGCCTATCCCTTCTGTTTCTGTGAGAACACCCACAAACTATTGGTAGATACTGGGGCTGATTACACTATGGTTGACCAGGTGTTTGCCAACTCTCAATAACTAGACTGTGTACCAAGCAGGTTCAAGGCAGTAAAAGTGGCTGACTCCCATAGAGTAACAATTACCCATGAGACGGTATCTTTCTCTATGAGAATGGGGAACATCCAGGTTAAACTCTCTGTACCAATCATGTCAGGGCTCAGCCACAACATAATTACTAGCCTTGACTGACTTTGTCACAACTGTCCCTACATTGACTGGGATATGCCTGTAATTACCCTTAATAGAAATGGGGTGGGCTTCCAGATCTATCCTTTCAAAATGAGCAAGCTACTCCACAATAATGTGTTTGTTAGAATAACAGAAACAGGCTCATATGATTTTAAGGGGGAAAATAGACTTCAATCAATGCTCAGTCCAAGTTATCAGCACGGAACCACCTGCAGCCCCCCTGACTGCTTTGTCCTCACCAGCACTTGTTGTGCTCCTCAAGGAGTATAAGGATGTTTTCAGTGAAACACTGGATCAACTACTCCCTCCCCAAGAGATCCAACATGCTGTGAAACTCCAAGGGTTGCTACCTAAGGCATGCCCCTTAGACCATCTTACACCAAAGGAAGATGAGACCCTCTGCCAGCACCTTGCGGACGCACTTGACAAGGGCTTCATTTGCCCCTTGCTCTCTCCATACAGGGCAGCTGTCTTCTTTGTAGCCAAGAAAGACAAGTCCCTTTGCCTGATCACAGACTATTGTGCCTTAAATGAGGTGACTGTTAAGAATAAGTACCCCCTTCTATTGATTGACAACCTGTTTGACACACTTGCAGGTGCTAAGGTCTTTAGCAAGATTGATCTCATTGCAGGGTATAACCAGGTTTGCATTGCACCAAGGGATGAGGCAAAAACTGCCTTCTGTACACACTATGTGTCCTTTGAGTGCTGGGTCATGAACTTTGGAATTACCAACGCTCCTTCCATCTTTGCCATGTTAATGAACAAAGCATTTGAGGAATTGATTGGGACGTGTGTTGTTGTGTACCTTGAAAACATTATTGTCTTCAGCTAAGACCAAACCACACACCTCCAACACCTCTGTACTATCCTTGACACCCTTTGGAAGAACCAGTTGAAGGCTAAGCCCTCTAAATGCAAATTCCTCAAGTTGGAGCTCTTGTTCCTTGGGCACACCATCTCTGCCCAAGAGATAAAGCCTGACCCTGCCAAAATAAAGGCAATCACAAGCATGCCACCCCCACCAATGTTGGCCAGGTGTGTGCATTCTTAGTCATGGTTGACTACATGCAAAAGTTTATTCCCAATTGCAGGAAACTAATTGCACCTCTCAATGAGCTCCTGAACACTAAACAGCACTTCCACTGGACTCCTGCTAGATATCAAGCCTTTGAGACGTTGAAGCAAAGACTTACAACTGCACCTGCATTGCAATTTCCCAATTGGAAACGCCAATACAAACTTGAGACAGATGCCTCTGATAGAGCCATAGGGGGTGTGCTACAGGTAGAAACTGACAAGGGCACCTTTCTCCCTGTGGCATATGAGTCCAGGAAGCTCACTGACTTTGAGCAACATTACCCAATACATGACAAAGAATTAGCAACAATTGTGCACTGCGTTGAGAAGTGGCGCTGCTACCTGGAAGGGCCACCTTTCCACCCTGCGTCCTGATGGACCACAAGCTGCTCCAGTACTTCAATACGCAGTCCCACTTGACACGCCGCCAAGCAGGCTGGATCAAGCATCTATCCTCCTACCATCTGTGCATTGAGTACAAGTCTGTGAGGGAGCTTGTCACAGCAGACGCCCTCTCAAGGCTATATGTAGCGTCCATCACCAGGGACAATGGCTTGGACCCAGATTAGCCAATGCTTTACCTCTGTCCTGAGGCAACCCATTACAAAGGCCTTAATTCTTTAATCATCTCCAATCTAAAGGACAATGAAAGTCAGTTCACCACCAATGCTGAAAATGTCTGCCTCTGGGCAGAGACAGGTGAAAAGATGCTCTATATCCCCACCACACAACAAGGCAACAGTGTACTACATTACCACCACACCTTGGGTCATATCAGAGGGTGTAACCTCTTTTGAGATCATGAAAATTAAAGTTTGGTGGCCGTGCATGCATCTATACATTTTGGATCTCCTTGAAACATGTGGGGTTTATGAAAAGAAGACATCTAAACCTGTACCCCCAAGTCTGTTCTGCCAATTAAGGCCATAGAACCCTTCAAGCAGTGAGCCCTCAACATTGTTGGACCTCTCCCCAAAGACCAACTTGGGAAGAAGTACATCATAAAGTCATTGACTAATTCACCTGTTGGCCAGTAGCATGGGTAATCACTAATCACACTGCCACCACCATCACCTGCTTCATTGGCAAGGAAATTGCGGCCTGCTTTGGGCAACCCAAATGCCTCATTACAGATGGTGGCCCCAAGCTTGTTGGGCATGTCATGAAGGCATAAAGTGCCAAGAAGGCCCTTCAGCAAATAGTCACAACTCATACCATCTGCAAGCCAATGGACGTGTGGAACAATTGAATGGTTCACTGGTCCAACTGATTGCCAAACTCTCACAGGAACATCCTAATACCGCGTGGACTGAACACTTGCCCACTGCTCTACTCATCTTGCAAGCAAGAATCAACAGGGGCACTGGGTTCAGCCCCAGCACTCTGACCTTTGGGACGCCCAACAGCTTGGTGGGGGTAGAACAAGGAAAATTACAATCCACAGTTCCTGGGAAACCCTCCTTGTTGACCACTCCTTCCCTGAGCCAGTGGCGCACCAAAGCCAGAGATATTGAACACAAGCAGATTGAGGGGAGACAAGGCACCTTGAGGCCAGATACACTGTAGGTGACCCTGTCTATACCCTCAACCCCAATTCAGCTGAATTGGAACCCAACCACTTGTGGCCTTTCAATATAGCCGCGGTCTATGACAACCACACCTATCAGTTGGAAGACGCCTAAGAAAACACCAAGAAGCTTCACCACAATTGCTTGTGCCCCTGCCACACCATCCTCACACAAAAGTTGTTCATGCAGAACTTCCCAGACCTCCTGCAAACTCTGATCCTGGTGTCTGACAACAAGCAGGGGGAAAGGGGGGTGTTGTGACTGAGTTTTCAGACTCACCTGTCAACGTATCTTATGATACACAGGGGGCGCTTGATGAGTTGCCCCTTGCCGTGTATAACAACATGAACCAATCCAATGGCAATGTCAAAATGCGGGCACTTTTTCCTAATTAGAAGTGCTACCAATTTGACCTGCTGATCCCTGCTCAATTTATTCCTTGGCTCCAAACCTCTCATGGAACATGCCACTATGCCACCCCCTTGTGGCCCGGTGGCTTTCCCCATATAGTATATTAATCATAGTATTCTATAATAAACAATATCTTATTCTATTCATGCTTTTACTTTCTATTGGACTGTTTTCTTCCCCAAACCAAATACTGAATCCTCATTGTTTCAGTTGCAATAATCAGTTGTAGCCTCTACATTGCTAATTAGCCTAGGGCCCATATTAGACAATGAATTGTAACCTACATTGGCAAAAAATGGTGATACTTGAGTTGATGTGTGTGTGGAGTGTTATTATATGTGAACTTGGCCATGATTAAGTTTGAACACCAGCTATCTTGTTGAGCATTGGTGAGCAACATAGATATACCTCCAAAATTTTGTTTATCACCTCTGTTTATCCATTGAACTGGGGGTGAAAGGCCTTAGATCAACACAGCTTGATGCCAAGAATCTCAATAAAAGCTTCCCAAAACTGGGCAATAAATTGAGGTTCTCAATTGCTCATAATTTTCATTGGAATCCTGTGAAGTGAGAAGAACCAATCCACAAACAACTTCTCTGTCTCTACCAATAGAATTTTAGTTGAGCAAGGAACAAAATGTGCCATTTTTGTAAACCAATCCACCACCACCAATAACACACTAAACCCATTGGATTCTGGGAGCTCCCCAATGAAATCAACAGATATCAACATCCAAAGCCCTGTAGCTGTTTTTAGTGGAACAAAAAGACCAGTATTTTTGTTTCTGCTTGCCTTTGATTGAACTTGCACTAATCAATCTCAAACGTGAGATGATAGCTACACATTTAAGCCTTTCCATGAAAATTGTTGCCATATTAATTCTACTCTCTTGTTTTTTCCCGGGTGGCCTGCTGTAGGACAGGTATGATGTGCCTCCATTATTTTGTCCCTGATAGTCCCCTCTGGAACACATAAGCAGCCCTGGTGATAAATTATAGCGCATATCTTATTATAACCTTGTGGTTGACCCACAGGATGTTCACAATCAGGTTCAAGTAACCTGTTGTAACCCTTAGACAATAGCTGCGGAAATTTGACCTTGTAATATAAGTCTAGATCCACACCCTTGATTAGAGATATGGTGGTAAGTGTAGCAGGAGGAGTTAGCACAAAATAAAACACAGCCTCATATGGAATGAGAGTATTAGTGTTGAAATCAGCATCTGAAACCATATCAGGAAGGTGAGAAGGTTTCTGGCTCAAGGCATCAGCCAAGTGATTATCCACCCCTTTGTTGAACTTGTAATAAAATTTATATCCTGACAAATCCCTGTGCCATCTGGACTGGTGGTCTGTCAGAACCCTCAGCTAGCAAAAATACAAGAGGGCATTATGGTAATTCCTTACTAAAAATGGATGACAAGTCAACATCAAATATGGTGCCAGTGCTTCAGGGATTCCATGACTGCCAACAGTTTCTTATCAAAGATCATATCATTTTGCTCACAAGCTTCCATTTTCCGGGAGAAATAGCCAACAGGTCTCTCAATGCCATCACTAGCAGTTTGCAGTAGTACCCCTGTCACTGCATATTTCAAAGCATCAGTGAAGACCACAAACAGGAGATCTTGGCTCACATGTTGTGATACCATGGATGATAACAGCAAAGCCTTGACTGCCAAGAATGCTTCAGCACACTCAGGGGTCTAAACTAAGGCCATCTCTTCACTGGTATAGTATAAGGGGGCTTTCACCACCAAAAAGTGGTGAGTGAAATTATTCAAGAAAGTAAAGGTGCCAGTAAAGCTACAAATCTGGGATATAGTCACAACAGTTGCATACTTGCATATCACTGCTTCCTTATCAGGCACAATTGTATGACCATCCTAAAAGATAATGTTCCCAAAAAGGTAACTCTACATTCAAAACAATTGTACTAAATGCGCTTGACAATAAAGTTTTCCTGAAGGATAAGTTCAACTACAGCTGATAAGTAAGCCTTGTGAGACTCTTTATCTGGAGAAAACACCAAGAGGTTGTCCATATAAGCAATGGCACAAATCCCTAGTAAATCCCCAAGAACAGAATCTATCAACTACTGAAAGCATGCAGGAGCATTCTTCAACCCAAAAGGCATAACTTAGAACTGGAAGATACCCTTTTTAGTTCTAAATACAGTCAAACACTCCATTCCCTCTGCTATCTGGATCTGGTTAAAGGCGTTCAACAGATCAAGCTTAGAAAAAACTTTGGCTTTCTCAACACATTGGGAGATCTGAGTCTCAAGAGGAAGAGGATAGGGGTCAGGAATATTAATGTTATTCAAATTTCAATAATTAAAATAAGGTTGCAACAATCCATCCTATTTCTTGACAAACAACAGCAGTAAACAGATAGACAAAGCCTTCTTAAAGATGTGACACTTTGCAACCATATCCCATGTCCATTCCTCCAAACATACATCCTCCTTTAAGGTTAAAGGGTAAATAGGATATGTAATTCAAATCAACAGTGACCTTGAAGTTAAAATCAAAAAGAGTATGTTTTAGAATAATCTTTCATCTCAAGGCGTCAAAAGTCAAAGCCTAAGGTTGAAAGCACAAAGGCAAATCTGAACTCAAAGGCACAGAAATGATAACAGCCTTAATAGTCTGGATTAATTCCTGACTCCAACATGTCCAACAATGGAATATGAACAGTAATTCCAGAGGGATGATCAACCTGAAACTTATTCTTCTTGATCAAAGTAGAAAAATTATGATTACACCACCAACCAACACTTATAATGATGGGATACATGAGAGTGGTGCATATAGAGAACCAATGTCAAGGCCCAGGGGGTCCTGACAGGGGTCCGTTTCACTATGGCAATCTTGATAACAAATCAAACTTGGATGTGAACATGAGCTTTATTATTGGGAAAGACTAAGAATGATCACAATGTGAAGCAGTGAAGATAGGGTTATTTTATTCCCTTTCCAGGATTCTTCTGGATTCTTCTGGATCTTTCTTGAATTGTGTAGGTGCTTCCTGGTGTAAGCATTGCTTGGAAGGTAGAACACCTCATGATCAGTTTCACTAATATTTCAATTGAGAAGGTTTGCCTTTGCATAGACCTTCAATTCATGATCTAGAACCCGTACTTTTAGATTTTCCTTGTCAGTAGCTTTTCATTGAATGATTGGACATTTAAATTGGTCCAGATGTTGATGAGTTATGCTTGGCTTAATCTGGGTGCTCAACTGACTAATCTTCAAACCTCTTTTGGTTGGGATTGGCAAAACCTTCAGGATAAACCCAATTAAAAGATGTTCCACTTTTACATGGATCTTTAATTCATGGTCTACAGTTAGTGAAATTAGATTTTCTTCCTCAGTGGCTTTTCAACAAGCATTTGGCTGTTCTTATTTATTTAGGCATTGCAGCATTTGTTGACCAGTTCTATGATCCTTATCGGTTTAGATTTGGCATGTTTTGGCAATTGGATTGATTATTGTCCATAAGTCAGGGTCTAGAGCAGCAAGGAACAAGACAAATAAACCATTTTAAAGGGGTGAATTCAGGCTATTTCCTTGAAACATAAAGTAGCTAAACCTTATAATAAAATTTTCAGGCCAGGCCCTGACAACTGAGCAGTAAAGGCTGGCCAGCAACTGAGAATGTTACGGGTTTGTTCAATTAGAAAGAAAGAAAAATTTGACAATTCCCTCCCCTAGCTAAAATTCCAGGGTGATATTTCAACTGCATCAAGTCAGCATTCTCTACACTCATGAAGTTCTCTGGTGCCCTGTATCCAGCAAGATTGCAGGGCAAATGATGGTCTGATCATTATCAATGCTATCATAAAGCAAGAAGTACCCAGAAGTAGATTTATTTGCTGAAAAAGAGGCAGCCCTAACTGAACCTTGCTTTTTTAGCAGTGAAAACTGCTGCCAAAGAGGCAGGATGTTCCTGAAAGTAATTTTCAATCATCTTCTGCACCGCCTCAGAAAGAACAGGGCGGTCTCAATTAATAGGTACCAGGGGTAAGTCCCCAGAGTCAGTGAGGGAGATTTGATTGGAAGAACATTCTGCAATATAGCCAAGGAACTTTTGAGGACCTCCTTTGTATTCACCACCTCCTCATCTCCTGGCTTTTTCAAATAGCCAACTGAGGTTGAGAAGACGCACACCCTTGCACTCCTTAGCCAGACCAGAAGGAGCTGTGGCAGTACTGGAGCTAGCAAACCATGAACAAGAAGCAGGTTTGGCTTCAATTGATAACACAGCTTGTTTAGCGTCAGAAGAATTTGAGACCAGGGAAAGGATTTGGTTTACCAAGGCCTCAGTTGTGATTAACATGGAATCCCAAACTGCTAAGTCCTGTGCAGTTTGAGCAATTGCTAACCACAATGCTGGGAGCTTATTTACTTCAGGTATGCCAACAGTACAATAATAAGCCAGGAACTGAAGAAGGAAAACCGCAGAGGAGCTTGTCTCCTGATGAAAGGAATACAACTTACAGTAGACCTTATAGCTCCTCAATATATACACACACATCCACTGGAACCTTTATCAAAACATGGTAAACTTGTTATCTATGACTAAGGTTGGATCCAGAATAAGATTACAGAGCCAACACTACCTTGCAAGATATATTGTCAGTGGGCAGAGCAGAATAGTAGTCCAGACACCAAAATAACATGGTACGTCAAAACCAGGAAGCAGTGGAATCAGGCTCAGCCACCACAACCAGAGAAGGAAACCACAGATTAAAAAATAATCAAAACTGAAAGTTCAAAAAAGAGCTCATACAGTTGAACATTGTGAAAGCAGAAATCTTGATAAAACAGGAGAAGAGGAACACAATTTTGTAACAAACTGCTTCCAAAAACTCAGATGTGGAAGAGCTGAGTAATGTGACAGAAATTACTGAGCAGTATGAAGAGGTCTCCAAGTGATGAGGAATAACCACCTGAATTCATAAATAGTTGATGATCAACCACCATCAAAGCTTCAAGTATTATTTATTGATGCTCCTAAAAGATACACTAGGATTCAATAAGATAATCAAACCCAGCCAAAGTAGTCCTAGATAAATAGCCTGGGACAAGATTAAAGAATCCTCTGAATAGAACTAGGACATTGATAGGTGGCAACAGTCTCAGTTTTGGATTTAGGAGCAACGGCTCCAAGATTAGCGGGCATTGGTGTAACATTAGGCGGCATAGATAGTGTAGAGCCCAAAGCATAATCCCAACATCCTGTTACAGTTTGGTTTAATATCAAGCTGTAGGGAATATAGCAGGGAAGACCCCCTATGGGATGTATTTTTAAAAGATGTTACCCAGGAGAAAGATTAGATTTATTGAGAGGTTTTAGGGAGGACTCAACTCTTAAGAGTTGAACAATGAAAAATTCTCAATATGTACCAAAATTATCAACTCAGCAATACCACCTGAATCCATGGCTCCTATTCTGTCTCATTATTCTAGAGAATACCTTGTCCATAATGCAAAAATCCTTGAGTGATTAATTTTTGATGGCTGTACTTATGAACAAGGTTGTATCAGGTGACCCTCAGATCACGTCTACTTATCAGTGGAAATCTGCCCTGGCTAGCCTAATCTTGCTGTCAAACTGGGGCGGCAGGGATCCATTTTCAATCAATGATTCAATTTAAATCCATCAACTGGACCAGCCTGATTATCTTTTTTCTGATTTCTTGGCTTTTTGGTTCAGACATACAATACCTGGCATTACAGAAGCTACTGAAACACCTTCCTTCTTTCAAAGCTACCCCAGCACAGCTTTATTTGATGCTGGAGCTGTAGGTCCATACCAACCAATAAAGTTACCAAATCTGCCAAATTAATTGTACTTGTAGGGGCCTGTTGATAAATCAAACTCAATATATAGCTGTGATCCTGACAAAATGTCAAAGGGGCCTTTAATCCAGGGCAGGAGATACCCAATCTCAGCTGGGGCCTGATCAAGAGCTCTTTAGCCAGCAAAGTAGTATGGACCAACATATTTCTTGGCCAAAAGGAGGACATCCACATCAGCCGGAGCTTAAAGGATCTGATGAGCCCTTCTCTTTTTCCCCATCCAGAAATCCCTTTAATGGGTTGTGCTCCTGTGGGGTTAAGCATTAGCTATGTCTTGCTTTGCCAGGGCTTCCTTCACAGCGAACCTTATGGTGTATGCTTTTGCCAAGGGGCCATCCCAGTAGCTTCTCTGGAAAGGTGGGAGGGAATCTCAAGACCAACTTCCAGCCTACAGTACCCTACCCCTCAAGGTTTGACTATGTATATAGTAGGGGAGCTTGGGGGTACAGAGGTTCCAGCCAATGCTGCTGGGAATCTCTTCATAGCATCAGTGATCTCAACAGGTGCATGGTCACCCATGAGGGAACCAAGGTGAACACAGCAGGCATAGTGCCAGGATCATCCACATGGTTTGGTGGGCTAGAGGCTCCCTGGAGGATGGGCAGTTGGATCCCCCATCTAGTTTAAGCCAGAACCACCCTGTATCTGGGTTGGGTTAAGTTTGGGCTGCTTGGCAAGGTCTCCTTCCCTGGCCACCTTTAGATCTCAATTGCCTGCCAGTGCCAAATGTTTTATGCTTCTCCTGGGGGGAGTTCCAAAAGGTTGGCAAAGCTTTGTCAGTTAGGGGCCTACATGCTCCAGTAAGGAGTAACACTGTGCTTGACACCACCAAGGGTTGAAGGGGTAGGTGAGCCATTTAGTTTCTGCCCAAGTAGAAAACAGCATGGATATGTTATAGTCTAATTAGATCACAGCAATAAGATCCATGCCAGGTCTCTGTACAAGTCTTGCTGTGTGTATGGCTGGCCTAAGAGCTTCCCTGCTCCTTTCTGCATTAAGGGTCCCTTGGTCTCTGTGTTCTGTTAACCTGGGTCTCATGAGCTCCTCCTCTGGGTTGGAGCTAGCAGAGCTATGGATTGGCTATTTGGGGAAAGCACCCTCCCCTGGTGCTTCATTGTACATGTCTTCTTAAGCTTCAGTGTATATGTAACTGGTCTGGCCACCTTGAGCTTCTTGGGATAAAGGATTGTTATGTTGGTGCCTTTGGGGGTAAACCTCTTGATCAAGACCTTTTGAAAAAGTACTAGCCTTTGTTATGGGTTAGGCTGGCTTTAAACCAAACCCTGAAATTTTGGCATCAATCCCTGTGGCTCTTGAAGATATTTCACCTTCCCAGAGTCTTTGGGAGTACCTGACCAGTTTGAACTTATCTAGCAGGGGTTGGATCCAGGGGGTGTTCTCTTGATGTAAGCCAGAAAAAGTGCTGATTGCTGCAGAACTGGAACCTGTCAGGTGATATTTCAGGCTCTGCCTGTTGTGTGGGCTGGTTCAAGGTTCCCCCAGCAGTGAAGAGGTTGAACTGCGGGATGGACACACAAACATGGATAAAGATGGTGTATTCTTCAGTACAGATTGCCTTCTTTGTAGGTTCTCCAGAATATAAGGAGAGCCATCTACTGTGGTTTCTTCTCTGGAGGCATCTTTCATTGGGTAATGTAGGTATTTAGAACCTACCTGTACAGCTACTGCTGTGCCTATACTTCTGGAAGTATATAGTAGAGTGCTTTTAGGGCTATGAGGTAAACAGAATCAAGTCATCTGAAGAGAGATTGGCCCATCAGATAACAAAGCCAACTCTGAGCAGAGAGAGGTAAGAGGGGATCTAAACCTGGTGTGATTCAATATGAATTTTATCTCTTTTGATGTTGCTTTGATCTCATAATATTTTATTTCTGGGCTGAGTGGGGTTAGATAAGGTAGGCTTGTTCTTTCATCCTTGCGGCTCTGAAAGCTACTGTACAAAATAAAAAGGAAGATCAGGGGCAGGAAGATATCCTGTCAATCTTTTTCCCGCTGACAGATCCTCAGTCAATTTTGATCCAGAATTAGTTCTCTTGTGTATAGATATTTCTACTTTGCAACAATGAGAAATAAGAATACAAAATAAATAAAATGTATTCTATAAAAACTATCATTTAATTCTTTTAATGTTTATATTCTATGATCTGGCAGTGAAGTTTAATTTGATTGGGTTTTTAAAAATAGACCTTAAAAATTAAGCCTCTTAATTACAAAAGAATACTGTAAATTCAGAACCTAAACTTAAAAATGCGGGATTGTCAAATCCTTGGTCAAAATTTTGAATCACTTTTGAAGGATGGCCTTTTTTAATTAATTTGATTTTTTGTGTATTTATTTGAATTTTTAAAAATGCGGGAACTCATAGACACTTTGCAAAGTTCAAGTTGAACTGCATATTTCCAATGGACAAAAAGAATTAACTGGAATCAGATTTGAAGTGTTGAAATCCATCAGACAATTTAATTAAGTTTACTATGTCCTTTGGAATTGCAGGATTGTCAAATCCATGAACCATATTCCAAATCACTTTTGAATGGCACTAGTAAACTCAGATATTAATTGCAGGAACTGGAATCCAAATTTAATGTACATTAAGCACACTAGGAAACACCAACCCAAATAAAGAACTCCACAACTAAAATCAAACTAAAAATTCAATATTGATAGCCATTTTTAGACATAAAAGGTGATTAAACTTTAAAAGTATCCAAACCTGGAAAATATACAATATTATACACTTAAAATCATGGATATAGAAATTTTGTTACTATTCAAGGCTAAATCAAGAGAAAATAACTACTCACAACTAAACCAATCAATCCAAATAGATACATATTTAATCTAAAATATATTTTTATTTTATTTTTATGGACCAACAATTGCATTCCCAACCAGCTCCTGCACCAGCCCGCAGGGCAGCCCGTCTATGAGGGCGTCCCAGAGGGTCCAAGAATAGATCCAGAACCCAACTTGAGGGGAGTAATGTCAACACAGGCCTCCCAAGGCATCAGCGCCAGTCAACCACCTCCCGCATCCCAAGCCAGATCACACAGCCTGGATCCTAGACAGAAGCCTCTCTCAAGGCCTGCCACCAAAGTCTCCTATACCAGGGTCACTGGGAACACTGAGGTTACTTACACCTCTACTGTGTACCGAGTTGTCACAGCAACAGTCCA